>JAQIWJ010000256.1:0-26488 GCA_034695185.1 Discolaimus major
TAATCCTGATAGATAATCCAAATCCCATGATGCTATCTATTTTGGCGCCAACAAAATTCAATTTGGGACTCCTTTTTTGGGCCTGGAAGTATTCTCTTTGGGATAGCAAACCAATTACGGCCATTCTTTTGTTGTGCAGTAACGGAAATATTATTCATGTATGTGAGTTGGCGTTATGATAAGTATTGGTTTGATAAAGCAGAGGCCAAGATGAGAATGCCATGATAGTATCTAATATTGCTTAAAACTGATAAATGTATATAAAAGGTGTCATTTTACTGATAAGGATGCGAGAATCACCATAAACCATGTACGATTATGTGTTTGTATGCATAGAACTGTTTTACAACTGCCGCAAAGGTAAATGCATTGCGAGAGTTTGAGTCATCATTTCTTCGTGTGATTGATGACTTTTTAATAAACACATTTCAATAGAGGTCTGTTTTGTTGGGTCCTCAGTCAGGCGTCCTTCTGGCGCCTGGGTATGACTCGTTTTCGTGGGTGGAAACTTGGCTTACGTGCCCAAGTTTTCTGCTTTATGCTTTAGATGTGTGCAGAATTTTAGAAAAAATGCGTAGCCGAATGGTCGGCTTTTTAGTGTACTCATCGTTTAGCTAAGAATTCAATGCTTCCACTGAAAGATTCCGATTAGCTAGGCAACAAACATTGCCGTTGCATCGCAGTGTTAAACGAGTATTTTACCCCTTGTACGTTCAGTGAACTACCATATTTGGTTGGATAGAGAATTTTCTCGACCAGTGCACACCATTCTGACTCACATAACCCGAATTCGGGCAACCGAGACCGACTGAACCGGTTCTGTACTATTTTACATTTTTGTACGAAGACTATCCAACACTTCACCACTGCGAAATTTTTACGAAATCGTAAGAAATGGCTGAACTACAGTCTTCACCACAACTATTCGATGAATCGAAATATCGACTCGGCTGTGCTCACATTCGAAAATGGCCAGTCATCATATCGATTATCCAATTTATCATTGGCATATTCACACTGTGTTTCGGTCTTGGATTTTATTTGCAAATCGTCAATTGGTATACCGGTGTGGGTGAATACAGTAATATTTTCCTGCTTTGGTGTGCACCCACCATCATCGTTTACATCAGTATCATAAACGGCATATCCGTTTTGTACGTCTTCAAACAGAAGAAGCTATTCTTTCCTGGACGAAACGAATGCGGTTGCATGCAACGCGGATTGAGGCGTTTTTTCCTGATGAGTCAGGTATTACAGTATACCTCGGTTTCGTCAGCCAAAAATTTATATACTGCATTGCTTTAGGTGAAAACTACATTTGGCCTATTCATAATTCCCATAATCATGTTTGCGTATGGTTCGCAAAAGAGAAAGCACGAAGACATTAATTCCGACCAAATTTGGGATTTTCTAACCACTGAATATCCAATCAGCACAACGACAGTACCTGAATCGGCTACAGTACCCGTTGTGATGGCCATTATGGGCGTATTTACCCTTTGTGCTGGTATAACGGAAGCTGCTTTTCTGTACGTCATTTGGCGTTACGATCAATATTGGATCGAGAAAGCACAAGCGCAATTTGGGAACACAGTTGAGATCCCGTCGAATGACGCTTGATTATGATTGGTTATCAGCAGATTACATACCTATGGTATTATGCAAAAATTCTTGCTTGTGCAACATTGTCTGGCTAATTTCGATTTGAAATCATACGTCATGAATTAATCAATAAATTAGCACTGCAGTGAAGTCTATAAAACGCACACATCCACCCAAGTACAGTAATCCTCACCGATCACATCCTCGAATTCACTTGACATATTTCGCCTGATTGGTGAATTCAGCCCAACATCCAGAATTTTCATTCATTTCACATCCCCCAGGTTGATCCAGTTCGAAAACGTAGATTTGATTGAAATTGCCCGATTGCATCAAATAGACTCCGGGCACGTATAATGTGATTTGGGGTCCGGCTTGAGGCCAATATCTGCCGATGTTTCGACCATTGATGTACAGCTGACCTTTGCCCCAACCACTGGGGTCGAAATACGTGTCACCAGCTTTAGGATCAGCGAAGAAATAGCCGTAATAAACTGATGGTAAATATTTACTGGCTCTGTCGATCGGACCCCTGCTATTACGCATACGCATTAGATTAGTGAGGCCCAATTTATAGATATTGGCTAAATCGATTGGATACATTGTCCAATTGGTCAATATCTCATCATTGAGAGTGATATTTTCTACCAGCCCTTTCGGATCGTAGATGCCAGGACCGTAACATACTCGTCCCTGATTCTCGACCAGAATATGGATTTTCGTACCATTAGTTGGAGCTGCGGATTTGAAATTGGATAGTCGGATTATCTTGGTTCCATTTCCGCCACGTTGGATGACACTGGTCAGCTGACCATCCACGATTACATAGGCCCTGTCACGGACGCCTTTCACTTCTAAACGACCTGATCGTTTGGGGATGGTCGTTTCGTATAGGACAAAGCCATACGCTTGATCCAAATCCTCCATTGTGAGCGGATACGTGGCATTGACCACGCGTTCGATGGGAGTCAACGAATGGACCACGTCCAAAATGGAACCCATCCATTCTAATCTGACTGGACCATAGGAATATTTTTGCGGTGATTCTGGGATTGGATCTTGGACTTGCCTAAAACAGGGCAATGTCAGATTTCAGTAGACCGAATTTATGATTTGTGAATGGAAATTTGCATTCAGCTGTTTCTGCCTCGCATATTATGGCTACAATATGACAAAGGCAGGGCTTGCAGAGCGGTCAGTACCCATCGGATCCTTGCATAACATTGGATCCCGCATGGTCGATGAATCCGACAGACTTGAATCGATTAGCTTACGTTTCTCTCAATTGCTCGATCACCGTTCGCATAGCCACGAATTTCGGCGTTGTATCAGCACCCTCAGAAATGGGTGCATCGAAATCGTATCCGGTCGTAATACCACGATACGGTTCTGATTCGCCGCCAGCTTGGTATCCCCAATTCGTACCACCGTGAGCTGGATAAATTGTGAACGATGTCACATTCCAAGCCCAAATATATTTCATCGTATTGAGAACATCGACGATTGGTGTTCTTGCGTGTTTTGTATTACCCCAAAGATCCAGCCAGCCTGGATAGAATTCCGAATTGACCAATGGGCCTTTGGGTAGGAATTGGCGGAGAAGGGCGAAGCTGAAATACAATGTGCATTGATTGGCCTAAATTGCGCAATTTGCATCGCATGTATGCATGGCATTTTGGGTAGCCTCGCTTATGTGGCACCATTTTTGAGCAGCATTTTTTACATGCCCTCATTTTTCACGAACGTTTGATCCAAGCAGGCCAGATTATTTCTGGCATTTCTACAACACTACCTTGCATCGACTTCGGATTTCTTAGAAGCACCGAAATCTATGGTTGGTAAAACGCCATCCACAGTTCCGCATTGAAGCATTTTCTGCGAATGACCATCAGTCGTAAAAAGGATCGTATCATTGCCCAATAATTTCCAAGTTAAATTTCTCATCCACGTCATGTATTTCTTATCGCATTCCGGATACGATCCGTATTCATTCTCGATTTGTACAGTGATAATCGGGCCGCCATTTTTGTACAAATTTGGTTTCACTATGGTGACCAGAAGGAAGGTCAGCCACGTTTCCACTGCTTTCAAATAACGTTCATCTTTGCTTGAACGTAAAACGATGCCTTTCTTTTTCAATAGCCAATACGGGAAGCCGCCCATGTCCACCTGAAATGTGCATATTCAGAAGCTACAGTACACCTGCTACCTTTGATATATATGACCATTTAAAAACATGCAATGCATATTTTCTCTCAAATTGAAGGTTACTGTAGTGGCAAATCGATTCTTGCATAGAATTTTGAGCAGTGAAAAATAGCATTTATGCAAGAATATTTCTGTGATTTCGGGATTACTGTAACCCTACTAAAGGTCCTGCCTGAGCATGGAAACCTGATCCCGTCCTTGCTATTACCAACCTCAGCATCAATGTACGGTCCAATTCTGAGGACCACGACGAAGCCCAATTCTTTCGCCAATGCGAGATAATCCGTGAAATTAGCATCACGCGTAAATTCGTATCGATTCTCGGCCGGTTGATGCACACTCCATAAAACGTACGTTTGCAATGCATTGCATCCCAACGCTCGAACTCTCAACATTCGATCACGCCATAATTCGCGTGGGATTTGAAAATAATGCAATGTACCGGCTATGTATCTGAACGGTTCGCCATCTTTCAAGAATGTATTCCGATCATAATCGACGGAGAATGTACGATTCGATAATGATACTCTGGATTCGGTGTATGCGAATACGGTTAGAAAAATCAAAAATATTAGAAAACCCATTTTCGCAGGGTTTAGCTTGTGGAAAAAGCAAGGATCTTATGATTGGAAATTTTCAAAAGCAGCTTTCTCGTAGACCTGTTTACTGCTGTCTGGGCTGCCTGGAAAGCGGCTGATGATAAATCACAGACAGATGCTATCTTTGCTGAACTTGGAAGCCGAGAACTAGGATTCAAAAAGATAAGATTACACCAGAAAACTGATGCTGACGAAGTACACATGTCGAAAATCTCTATGGATTCACAGCAATATCATGCATAAAAATGAAGGTATCTTTATGAAAAATATTTTATCCGCCAGAAATTGGGGAATATTCAAACTGGCACGGTTAGAATGAGATATTTCAAAAATCATCAGGGTTTTTGCCTATATGTTCACACCACAAGGTGGTCGAAAATATCGAATTACTAAATTGTTGATCGAACACCATCATGAGATTCAGCGTGGTCGATTATACCAGAAAATTTATTCACATTGCATTGGTTGCCTTGTTTTCGTGGAATTCCGATGTACCCTCTGGTACACGCTGTAAAGTACAGCATACAAAATGCATACATGGCTCAAACCTGAGAACAGAAATGGGCAAATGCAACATTTAATCGATGTTATGACTATCAAATGGACTGAATTCTGATTCTGTGCAATATGGTTTCAAAGAAGCCGCCCCTTAAAAAAAAGTTCCCACTTGTTTCTTAGGGCTTTACATCACATCGCTACCGTTCTGGTGTGCGTAAGCGAGTGAATAGATGGGGAAAAGTCGAAATAATGCGTGGGCTTTATTCTTCAAAGGAAACTTTCTTCAGCCGTTTTGGCCACTTTAAAAATCCAGATCCCAACCGAGTGAATTATTATCCTTCTATTATCCGAATTGTATACGCCCCGTTCAATCGGGGCGTCATTTGAAATTCCGGCCTAATCCGGACGAATATTCGGTTTTGGAGCGGATATTGAGTGATTATTTGGGCTATTTTGAGGTAAAATAATTTTGATTGCTTCGTACTAAAGCAATTATGATGGGTGATTATATCTTCACGATAGTCACGAGATATATAACTCGTGTTGACTGATAAAATGTTATTTTAACAATCCCCCGTTTTCAGGCTTCCCTGCAAATTGGACAATTGACGACAGACATCGTTCTTATCTTAATTCCACCTCCAACGAAATTGGAGGTTAGTTGAAAATCTCGTCTCGTCAATTTGCGTGGTATCGGAAATTTACATTTGCGATATCTATTAGCCGAATTCGACGTCGTATTTCCCATATTATACTCGGATTTATCGGAAAATATTCCATTGGATTTTCGAAAACGTCGTATTATTTAGCGCGTCGTGCCAAGGTATGCTTGAATTTATTTTATCAATAATTATTTGTAATATTCGTGGGATTTTGAATAATCAAATGGAGTTTTATTTCAGGGTGCCGCGCGCTGTGATGGGATTGAAGTCCTGGTGGATAAATTCGTCTGAATCATCCGAATCGGCTGGCGTGACTACGTTCTTGGATACCGGCGAATCGGCGGCCGATGAAGAACCGACGACGAAAATTCAAGTTTGGGGTTGTCGACGATCGCCGTTCAAATCGACGCTCGCCTGGATATTCACGTTATTGACGTTGGGAATTTTACGACTTCTATTCTATTGGAAACCGCAATGGGAAGCGTTTACGACATGCGAACCGTGCGCGTTGGAATTGGCCGAGATTATGCTGATACGGTGAGCAATTTACGTTTTTCTTGAAACGATTCTTATATATGGTCCTGGTTTCTTTCAGAAATCAAGACCATCAATGGTTTCTCAGGCGAATTATTATGGTCAGCGTCGAGCCAGGTAGCGGTTCATCGGCGGCCGTTCTATTATCACCGAACGGAGAAGCTCTTCACCTTAGCGCCTATCGATATTTTACTTATCGAAAAGTGGTCTACGTATGGCATCCGAAATTCGAAGGATTTCATTCGCTACCAATGTTCGATCATCGCGTATCTTGCCAATTCTACCATCAATGTTCCAAAGGACTGAGCACCGACGATGCGGCCTGTCGTCGATTGGTTTATGGAGCCAATGAAATTGTGGTTCGGTTGAAACCGATTGTACAGCTGCTATTTTTGGAAGTAAGCATGGTTTCGGCATTTAGCGAGATGAGTACGATATGGTTTTCGTTTTCAGACCCTCAATCCATTCTACGTCTTCCAAATATTCAGCGTCTGCGTTTGGTTTGCGGATGAATATTATTACTACGCTTCGGTTATCGTCATCATGTCGTTGATATCAATTGTCACCGACGTTTATCAAACTCGCAAGAATCAACGATCGCTGCGGGATACCATTTATTCGACCGATTCCGTCACCGTTTTGAGAGACGAGAAACCCGAAGTCTTGCCGTCGACCGTATTGGTGCCGGGAGACGTGATTCTTGTTCCGCAACACGGCGGCGTCATGCAATGCGATGCCGTATTATTGGCCGGCAATGTGATCGTCAATGAAAGCATGCTAACGGGTAAGTCTTGCAATTTTTTTGGGATAAGAATGCTTGATCAATTTTCGGGCTGGCTTAGGATCATTGAAGTTAACGTGTCCCGATTTTTTAGGCGAAAGCGTGCCAGTGACCAAGACGCCAGTTCCATCGTTCAATGCAGAAACTGAACTATCGCAATTCCTCTACGACAACAAGCAACACGCCAAACATACGTTGTATTGTGGAACGAAAGTATTGCAAACGCGTTATTATTCCGGTCAATCGGTCAAGGCGGTGGTGATTCGCACCGGATTTGGCACCATGAAAGTACGTTGAGGACAAATTTTATTCAGTTCATATTTGACCAATGTTCCATGATTTTCAGGGCCAATTAGTCAGATCAATTATGTATCCGAAACCGGTGGATTTCGAATTCACAAAAGATTTACTTCGATTCGTTGGCGTTTTGGCATCGGTGGCGGCTATTGGATTCGTCTACACCATTGTCATGATGGCGTCGAGGGACAATTCGTGGACGAAGATCATCATACGAGCTTTGGATATCATCACAATCGTCGTGCCTCCAGCCTTACCGGCGGCCATGACCATTGGAATCGTGGCTGCCGAGCAACGATTGAAGAAGACTAAAATCTACTGCATATCGCCTTCCACGATCAATACTTGCGGTGGAATAAACGCCGTTTGTTTCGACAAAACCGGCACTCTTACGGAAGAAGGCTTGGATTTCTTGGGCGTACTAAGGGCCAATGAAAAGTATGTGACTAATGTTGTCTCACTCAATCACACCTATTCATACGCCCTTTTCTTTTAGCACCAAATGCCTCGACCACGAATTGTTGAGAATCAACGACCTGACCGCGACGGATGAATTGCTTCGATCAATGGCGTGTTGTCATTCGTTGACACGAATCGAAAATGAACTGACCGGTGATCCGTTGGATTTGATCCTCTTCCGTGAAACCGGCTGGGTATTGGAGGAACCGGACCTGGTGGAAGAAAGTGGTCGATTCGATATGTTAGCACCCACCGTAGTGAAACCGCCTGATCGAAGTTACGAAATTGGTATCCTGCGGCAGTTTACATTCAGGTAAGCATTCGGAGAATTTGAGTATTCAAGATAATACTAACGCTGATTTCTTATTTTAGCTCCAATTTGCAACGCATGTCGACCGTCACTCGGGTATTGGGAGAGAAAGATTTCGTCCTCTATTGCAAAGGTGCACCAGAAACCATCGCCAAATTATGTCGTCGAGAGACTGTACCAGAGGATTTCGGTTGCGTGCTTCAATTCTACGCGAAGAAAGGATATCGAGTGATCGCAGTTGCGTTACGACGACTCCACAGTTCATTCGTCCGCGTCCAAAGAATGCCACGAGAACAATTGGAATCCGAACTAGATTTCCTCGGATTAGTGCTGTTGGAAAATCGTCTGAAACCCGCCACTATGCCGGTGATCGAACAATTGAGACGGGCGGCTATGAGGACGATCATGGTGACGGGTGATAATATTTTGACGGCCGTCAGTGTTGCGAGAGATTGCGGTATATTGGACGAACAACGACCGTTGTATTTTGTGGAAGCCGAAACGAGAGGCGAGATTGCCACGATTCGAGCTAAATCTGAAGAGACTGTTACTTCGGCTGTTGGTCGATTCGATTTGATCAGCGATACGGTGGCTATTGTGGACGATAATACTTTCTGTTGGGACGTGGAATTCGCTGGTATGTCCACTGGATCGGCGGCCGCATTGAAAACATCGTCCATGCCAAATTTGTTCGCCAAAGCTGATTATCAAATGGCCATTGCGGGTAAGCGTGCATTTTTTTGTCCGCTAATTTTCTCTAAAGCAAGTCTTATGTTTTCAGGTCCATCATTCGCAGTAGTGGTGAAGCAATTTCCTCATTTGGTGCCGTCATTGGTAGCCGTATGCAATGTATTCGCTCGCATGGCTCCGGAGCAGAAAGCTCAATTGGTAACAAGTTTGCAAGAAATCGGTTACGTCGTGGCCATGTGCGGTGATGGAGCTAATGATTGCGGTGCTTTAAAGGTAAATATATTTGAATGGCTTATAAGTGCGTTCTATCTAACGCGTGGATTATTTTCAGGCAGCCCACGCGGGTATCAGTTTATCGGAAGCGGAAGCATCGATTGCCAGTCCATTTACGTCCAAGACGCCCAACATCAGTTGCGTGCCGACGGTCATTCGCGAAGGCAGGGCGGCATTAACGACGTCGTTTGGTATCTTCAAATATATGGCCGGCTACAGTTTGACGCAATTCCTGTCCGTCTCCATATTGTATTCGATCGCTACCAACTTATCGGACTTCCAATTCTTATTTATCGACTTATTCCTGATCACCGTATTCGCCGTTCTATTCGGATACACGCCAGCGTCCGACGTATTAGTAGCCAGACCACCAGCCACGCGTATTCTGAGCGTTCATTCCATCGCGTCGATTGCTTTACAATTGCTGATCGTGGCAGCCTTTCAAGTGAGTGTCAATTTTTCTGAATCCTTTCTCTCTTGTTTATGCAATCGTTTGTCTTAGATATTCGCCTTCGAATTCATCGCCTTACAACCGTGGTTCGTCCCATTTACGGATCCGCACGACGAGGATAATTTCGACGCTTATCAAGGCACGGCCGTGTTCCTGCAATCGCTCTTCCAGTATATCACTTTGGTCATCGTTTATTCGAAATCCCATCCGTACCGGCAGACGCTGTTCAAGAATCGATTATTATTATCGGCCTTGATTATTTGCACATTGGTCAGCCTGGGAATAACGATTTATCCTCCAGCGGCTATTGCGTCGTGGTTAGCGTTGAAAATGCCACCGTACGTCAAATATCGATTATTGATGGCATTAGCGGCTGTATTGAACTTTCTCGTCTGCGCCGTGGCCGAGAAAGTAGTCGTGGATTGGTTCTTGGGAACTGTTGGACGACGAAAAGGTTGGTTTAATCGATGCGGTGGCAATAGAGGGCGCAATGTGAAATACGCCGAGATTTTGGACGACATTGGCCGAGCGCCCGCATGGTGTAATAGAAAGAGGAAACGGCTGGTCAGCGGAACGTCCAGATGCGTCAGTACGACCGAACCGGAGAGATTGGAACCGGAGCGACTCGGTTCGCGTATATCGAACGGAATCGCTGGCAGATCGATCAGTAATAAACGACGAACCATGACGGCCGAAAGTATCAGTGACGAGGAATATTTAGTGGATACTGTATTGGAAGAATTGGTGGTCATCGAAGAAGATGGACGAGGCGCGGAAGATGTATTTCTCCCCAGCAGTGGACGACGACTGCAAACGACGAAATTATGAAGGTGAGTGAGTGTCGTTTTGATAATTAATCGACATAATCAATGCTCTCGTGCCCGTATGCGCGCGTTGGTCTTCGATTTTTTTGAAAGGTGCTCAAAATTTTGATTGGTGGATTTAAATTGTATGATTCGACCTCCTTTACCACCAGGAGTGCTTTTCTTTGAGGGCATTGATGTAAAATTTATTGTACATAGCATGCATCTTGTTAGATGTAGCCCAAATTTTTTGAAATCTGCATTCGATTTGCTATTATCCAGATTGTAGATTGATAGGTGTTTTTTCACACAGTTTTATTCGCGGTGTATTGCCGGTGATCATGTTTTAAAATAGCCTAACGACGAGATTCGGTGTACTGTTTTCATGTATCCATTTCTTGATAGTTTTTCACATTTTTTTTCTCATCCGGATTATCTGTTGAATGACCATGGGTAGCTTTCTTTTTTCATGGCTAATGATTCGTGCAATTTATGAGCATAGTCAGTGTTAGGTTATAAATCCATGGTGAAATCCTGTCTTTATAATGCATATTCCCCAATTTGCCATTTTGGCTAATTTCCTTTGGCTTTACAGTGCATTGAGTATGCCATGAATAAAATCCATGACATTATTACTATGCTTGGGAATTTCGTGACACTGCTGGAAAGCTCGAATGTTTGAAATGATGATCGATTCGGAATTTGAATATAATACGCTGGCCGTTTCAGATATTGGGTCGAGATGTGCAAGAAACGACTTCGATTCTCGTCGATTCAGAATTTCCTGAGGAAAGCATCGTCGATGGGAATGTTCTCTCGACCGGTCACATCGGCTCAGGTGATATGGAATCAGAGAATGGATAAACCTGTTCAATTTGCCAAGGTGAGTGGGGGATTTTGCTTGGGGCATTGCAGAGGATATGAGGCCGCTTTCGCACTAGGCATAAAACCCTGGTCTTGCAACCCGGTCTGGGAAGGAAAGCATGTAGTCTTTGTACCTTGAGACCAGGGTTTTCTCGTTAGTGCGAACAGGGCCTGACCCTCTGGTCATCCATGCATTACAGTACACCAGACGAGCATTGATATGCCGTCGTTTTTCAGCTATCCAAAGCTCGGCTAAGCGCAATGGTGGTTGCGACATCGTTAGCCGGATTCGGCATGTGTCCAGATCCGTGCAGCGCCAGTGCCGGATTGATCGGCGTCACCGCCTTGACCGTTGGTACGGCCATGTGTTCGTTCAGTGCCAACGCGTGGAATCAATATTTGGAATCACCATACGACGCTCAAATGAAACGGACTCAATCGCGAGTATTGGTCACCGGGATCGTGTCGTCCGAACAAGCTATTTCCTACGCCAGTATTTGCGGCATCGGTGGTACAGCGTTACTTTGGTACTGCGTCAATCCAACGGCGGCTGCGTTGGGTGCGGCGAATATCCTATTGTACGCCGGCGTGTATACCCCGATGAAACGTCATAGCGTCTACAATACTTGGATCGGATCATTGGTCGGTGCGGTACCGCCGTTAATGGGCTGGGCCGCCTGTTCGGGCGGGACGTTGGATCCAGGCGCATTCGTATTGGCGGCCATATTATTCACGTGGCAATTTCCGCATTTCAACGCGTTGAGCTGGAATTTACGAGATCAATACACGAAAGCCGGATATCGAATGATGGCTTCGGATGATCAGGAACTGTGCAGAAATACCACGTTACGGCATAGTGTGGCGTTGACGGCGTTATGCTCGGTGGGCGTACCGATCACGGATTTAACGAATTGGACGTTCGCCGCTACATCGCTGCCGTTGAATTTGTACATGGTCTATTTGGCGTATGGGTAAGCGATGAATTTTTTCATTCTGATTATCCATTTTACAAATCGAACTTTTTCAGGTTCTACAAAGATTCGAATAGCCGATCAGCACGTCAATTATTTCGATATACATTGGCGTATCTCCCGTTGCTGATGCTGCTAATGATCATCAGTAAAAAGGCGAAACGGAAACCGAATCAAACAACGACTGCATCGAAAGACGAACAGGGTATGCAAGAGAATGTGATCGTGCATAATGATCAGTAGCTTTATTGATAGATTATTGATCCCATTGGCTGCCTCCTGTGCTGTGAACTGCCCATGGGTTGTTGATCTTTAGTTGTATATTGTATTTGGGATGTTATCGATTGAAATAGAATGGCGTTAATTTAATCGAGTCTTCAGATTTATGTGATGCACTTTTGTGCAGCTCGTTTGATCGTTTCTTTGATCTGAAATATTGTATAGCGTTGGCATACTGTAATTACAGCTTCTGTCAGAAGTTTCATGTGCTTGTGCAAGATAAGCATTTTTATGCAAACTGTATTTGTCCATACATCACTAAAATACAATAAATGTGCCCGGTATGTCATCACTTCAATGAAACGCTATGTCGAGAAATATGCAAATAGTGCAGATTGTCATATTCACAAATCCATGTGCAAAATCTGTACATGATTGCTATGATCAGTGATCACTGATCAATGGATAGTCTAATCAGTTTTTCGTGCTTTCCTCGAATCAACCACTGATAACGCTATGCCTAATTGAGCCGCGTAATACGTGCCCATGATCAATTCTCGTTCATATGTCAACGGAGTGACGAATTTATGTATGGCGAGCAAGAGATCGGAGATCATGAATAAGATTGCTCCCGCTGAACTGCACAATTTCGTCCACGTCCATAATTCGTCGAATAATTGGACACGAGCCAATGCACGCCATCCCATCATACTGATCAGTATGAAGTAGATTATTACGAATATGCACATTGGCCATTCCAAATGGGGTAACAAATATGCGTACGCTCCTGCGGTCAAAGTTGAGAGGACCAGCAGAACGTAGAGCTTCAATGGACGCAGACCGAATGCTCGGATATAATTGGCCTGAAAAAGAAGGCTGATTTTGTATGGTCATGATCATGGGATACTGTAACCGCTGCGTGCACTGCGCATCAGCACTGGCAGACCCGCCGCAAAGCATGCGGTTTATGGCCAAGACCCAAAATTCGGCCATCACTTACATGTGCCAATCCGAAGAACAGCATTCCGAATATCAATAAATTGTAACACAAAAAGATATCTCCGAATAAAGACATGATCAATCCGCATAGGATAGCTCGTGCAAATGCGTATTCTTTCGATAAATTTATACCGTGAAGTAAAACGAATATGATCAAACTGATGATTGGTGCGCATTTTGTCATACAACGGAAAAATATGGGGGAACTTTCCGGAAACGAAAGGACGAAATAGATGACCACCGTTTTACAGAATGGGACTAATTTCGGACCGACGCTTTTCAGCTGAAAAACAGGAGTGACTCGGTTATGGGCATACTGTAGAAGTGATTATGGTGTGGATAGCATGTCCAAGTATGCGAAATGGACTGTGCCATGTAAGAAGTTATTTTGCATGCTACTGTCTGATCAGATCAGATCAATCGATACCTCATGTGCATTCGCAAATCGCAGTAAGCAAGCCAGGCGCAGCCTTCATTGAATTCTGCTGTGTCTAACAAAGAGCCACAAAGCAAATATTTCACATACTACGGATTTAGGCGATGTCCATGGCGTACGTTTTCCAATTGTCATTTCACTAATATCATGCTGGACATCTTCCCCATCAGGGTGGACGCCATTAGCCATCACATCCCCATTCGTAATCAATCCATTGCCAATACGGCCATCACTGGCCTCCGATAAGCTTATTGCACGACGCATTTCTGGATCTGTATGTAAAACCATAGTCTCACTCATTTTGGCAAACACTTTTTCTGATGTGCTCCTGTTCACTCGAACAGGGCATAAACTTTTCAACTATCTAGTCCCAACCTAACCAAACACACATGTGCAAATAAACATCAAGCCCTAGTTAGGTGGATCAAGTTTATATCAGGGATAGGGAGAAAGGTATCTAATGATAACGTATCGTAAGTAGTGCAAGAATAGATTATCCCAGTTTATCAGTGGTTGCATTGAAGCTTTTCACTAACCGTCAATGAAACTAGGTGGAATTTTGTCAATGCTGCCTAAGCATAATTATGGGATTCAACATAATGTCTAATTATGGCTACTACCCAAACATGGCCACGAGGTACGTATATCAAGAGAAAGACCGGATTTTTTATACACTAATTTTACATATGAACATGGGAGAAATGGGATTGTGCCAAACTGGCTCCCGTCTATACAGGACCACGTGTGAAATAAGATCCGCTGCGTAGTTTGAAAACTATTTGGCTTATGTAAACGTCCCCATGGTGTTCTATACACATAAAATGCCAACAGCCACTGGATTTCATCAATGCATAGGGAAAATGACGTCAATGAATTTGACTAAAATGGAACACATGCAAATTCACCTGGGGGAAAAGGGCGAGACATCGAAAATAGGCCTATTAGTATGATTGCCTTTGATGTTATGGATACGTATGCAAATTAGTTTTGTTATGATGATCTTTGAAAAATCATTATCGTAATGGGGGCTTCTGTATAATAAAACCCATGTTTTTACACATTCTGAAGACCATGAAGTTCACTACTAGAAGCAGCATGGTCGATTATGTCAGAATCCGTGTTTTGTGAATATTTTTCCATCAGGCCAGGTTTATGACGTGAGACAGGCACATCCAGTGCTGTACTTTACAGCGTGTAAATGAGATACCAATTCTTTATGCTTGATACGCCACGATACATACGTCTTGATCATGCAAATCAGTTCCAGATTACACACTATATACAGTCAGATTGCGCAATTTGCCATCAGCACATTCAAATCCCTAATATCGGAACATCATCAGATGCTTTCAAAAACATCAGATTCATGTAGTCTATTTTGAATTTCAAAAATGCACTTGACGACATTGATACGGTAACAGACGTCCAATAAAAACATGCACATGGTCAAAATAATGTCAATGAAATAAATGTATATGCATCTGGTCATTGTACAAATTGTGCAAACACAATTATGTCATGGAACAATATAAACAAATAAGCTGATGCTTGATTAGAAAACGGGCAATTCTTGTCTACTGCCATTTCTGCCATTCGAATTTAGACCGTTGGATGATAACGGAGTTGGTGGCGGTTGAATTGATGCGGGTGATTCAGGGAGTTGTTTTTCGTATTGAATTAAAGCGTGATGAATGAATTCGTATTGCTCCACCGTTTGGATCATACCGCCTCTGGAAAAAATGGATGGTCAGTTACAGTAAGCCATGGGTGACTGGACCCTGTTCCAGGGACCAGATGAAGCTACTGTATGCCTGCCATTAAAATCAATAAGAAGTCCGCTTACCTATCCAATCTCAATTGGCAAACGATGCCCAATATATCCACCATATTCTCATTATGTAATTGCTTCATTCCCATACTGGTTGCGATAAAACATCCAGTCCGCCCTAATCCGGCACTGCAGTGTACCAAAACTGGTCCGATCAAATTCGTTTCAATTTGCCCCGCGGATTGGCGTTGACGTTCAAATTCGACATCTTGAACCAAATCGATCAATTGCTTAGCCGTCGATGTTGGTGCTTTATGATCCGGCCACCCAGTGAACCAGAAATGTTTCAATTGGCGTATTTCAGTATCACACTAAAAAAATCATAGCATTCAAATGTCTGTGTACGAATGCAGAAATACCGCATACCTCCAATTCTAAATCTCTAATGGCGTATCCATTTTTGAATGTCGTTGATTTTACTGTGACTTGAATATCACCATATTGAGCTTGGGGATTTGGTAAATACGATTCACATTTGACTCGATTATTCTCTTTCAATCGAGTCATCATGACAATGCATGGACAACGTTCGTTCCAGATCATGGTCCAAAAATCATTCACCGTATTCGGCAATGGACCTTGGGCGGCTATGTAGGCTTTGGTGTCGGAATCGAGACCCTGAAACGAAATGCGTAAAAATTGCGCAATCCATATGATCATGGGTCAGCAAATCATGATTCTGGCCAATTTTGCCCCTGATGTCACTGGATTTGGGCATGTTTGACCAATGGTCAATTATTTGACCATTCATGCTTACTCTGATATAATTCGCGTTTATGTAAGTAGACGATTCATCTTCATTCGTCTCTGCTGCCGAGCCATTGGATGGCACACGCTGATCACTGTCCATCGGTTCACACGCAGACGGTGCCACCACTGCATCGGAATTCATCTGATCATCCACGCATTGAGTGGTCCGATTTCGTTGAGGTAATAAAACACGAGTATTCTCATTTGGCCATATCGATTTGTATCGATTCTTATTGCTGCAACCGGGCATGTCGTATTTTTTGGGATGATTCAATGGAATGTCCTGAAAACGGATTTAATTTATGCTGGGCATACTGTAGGTGCATGAAACCAGGCTTCAAGCCAGATGGAGTGCTGCAATTTTCTGATGAGCACTGGATAAATCAATCAATCAGTAACACCTACCAAGAATTCCTGATGCATTGATTTCGTATCTTTCAAGCAAATTCGCAATTGCTTTCTCGTCATACGATTTCCGGCCGATGAAAGATATTCAATGGCAGAACTGCAAAAAAAGCTATGATGCAATTTATGCATACAGCATCATGTGGGCGTTTGATAAGAAGCCATGGAAATTTCTTGGCTCGGCTTCTTTCTCAATCAGCATTTTTTAACCCCGAGTGGGCGAAAATCGATGTGCATTCAACCCATGCATTTTCGAAAGCTAATAAGCCCCTTCCCACGCTTCTTTTCAATGCTAGGTTACAAGTTATGAATGACAAAATACGCCCGTGAATGGGAAACCTGATTGTGGCCTATTGAGTGGGCAATGGAAATGCAAATCTCGCAAAAACGTGTGCGTGGGATTTATCAGGCGATAAGCCGCCCATAATGGGGAGATTATGAATGCATACCATTCTTTAGGCGGCGTTGCCATTTGCAAGCTTTCGACAATGATCGGATGTACATCGATTGTCAATGATACGTTTGAGCCGCGTCTGAAAAAAACAGCATGTGCGCATGAATTTTTGCAATGCAAGATCCATGATTTTGCAAGGGATTGATTCCTGCAGGATTCCTTCCATGTTCAATAAATTCTCGTAAGAGTGACCAATGGTCAGCTGCCAGATAATATCTGGTTATTTTTCAAGACCAGGACAGCAGCATAGCAGCGGCTACAGTATGCCTGTAACTGCCGTCAAGCAAGCGTACCTTTCCAAAAGCCTAGATTTCATTCGAATCGGTTGAACATTGGCAGAGCAATTGATTGGCAAATCGATGGGTGCTATTTTTGCACCAATAGCACACGAATTCGGATACGCATTGGTCATCATGCCGACACTGATCGGGGGCATAATTTGAGTATCGGATTCTTGACCAACCAATGTATTCCCGTTCGGATGACCGATTTGATGTTGACTAGTCAAATGAACAGTGAATTTCGGACTATCTTTGATTAATGTCTGCTGTTTGGGCGGTTCCGGAGTAGCCGAAGGAGACGAAGCGGCTTTTCGTCGACGTTTTATAATCACGTAGGCCTGTGAAAAATCCAACGTTGAATTTTGACGTTTTCGATGAGGCTGGACAATATGTAAAATATCCTTCTCCTCTCCATTACAAATCCTCCATCTATTTTGTTTTTGATAAAGCATATCTCGTCTCCGTTCAGAATGCAAACACAAGGGGGAAGGTGTATGGACATAGAAACAGAACGAGACTGCGGCCTTCTTATAAGCTACAACTAAAAAGCCTACGCCAAGAACTAAGCGAACCGATCCATGCGTGTTGTATGGTATGAGTAAAAGAAAGTGGAAAAGTAGTGGGCGTGGGGGTAGGGTAGGCCAATGAGAATCGAACGTAGACTTTGCGTCGTCGTTTCTGCCCCCTGTGTGAAGCAACAATGAAACCCTATACCGCCTTTGATCTCGGTTGCTCTGGGAGGTGGGATTTGCTTGCGGGGGCGGTGCAAAAAGGTGATCTATTTTCAGATTACATAACAAATACTAGGTCATTGAATATGCCATACCCCCTTCTCCTATAATATTACAACATTGCTTAAATACAGTACGCCTACGTTTGAAAATACTGCCTACAGTGATTTCCATATTTATGCAGCTTTTTGTTCGCATTCCGCCTTCACAACGTTTAGGCGGTTGCTGAAAATGGCATCTTCAGAATTCATGAGTACAATTTAAGCGTACACAAATTGATTCAGCTGCTTTGGATATGAAATTTGTACAGATGACTCTCGAGCCATCAAAACAAAATCTTGTTTTGATCAAAATATTGAATTCACCTGCTCATATTGTAATTGATCAATGGGTTGGGGGGATATGGAATCTGGATGATCATGATCAGGGGTCATATGCTGATGTGACCTATGCCAAGCTAGTTGGGAAAATAAGCTTACTTCTCAGAAATAAGGTTTTCTTGAAAGTGCAGTGGAAACAAAACGGTCAGTAAGAAACCTAGTAATTAGATGTCTACGTCAATGTGCTAATTGCAAGTATTATCATTCAGATGTCATGTGAAAAATCATGCTTGTATCATGCTTTCGCTTCGCGATAAAACTGGCAACTCACCAGGACAGCAACCAACGCAACAGCCACTAATAATGTACCACAAATAGTGTACGGTAAATGCTGCGTCGACCAAGGTCCACTACCTCGATCATCCAACGATCGTTGCTGATCCGAGAGCGGATGTACGCGATCACTTTGTATAGCTCTCTTGGCGGCAGCAATTCCAGTGACGAACGACGATGATGTGCTTCTTGTGATTTGTTCCGAAATTTGAGCAGTCGAATTGGGCGTAGGCGATACCAAGGATAATTTCATTTTGGAAAAATTTTGGTGAAATGAGATACAATTGATGCGCGGGCGAGTGTGAAGGCGTTTTACATCCTCCTGGAAAAGCGTGGAGATTTTTGAGCAGGAAGTCAGTAAGCATCATTAGCTGAACGACCTCCGCTGCGGGGAGTGAGAGGTTCATTCGGCTAGGTAGCCATCGAATGGTCACTCCTACGCGGATTTGATGAATGACTTTTAGCTAGGGGTGGGTTCTACATGAATATGCAGAAAAGGTGAATTCATGAATGGCATTAGCTAGATTCATTAGACGGATTGAAAGATGATTCTAAAGATGGAATCTGGAGAATGTAATCACGATCTGATTAGATGATAATCTTCAATATCATGATATGTGCCAAGAGGGACTATCAAAGCATCGAGTGCACATGGCTTTTTGCTGGTTTCTTCCGGCAATTGCAGCAAAGTCGCAGTGGCAACTTTTCAAACCTGTGGTGAAACTGCATCCTGCAGTGGACTCGCCCAAGCCAAATTTCGACTTGGCATACTGTAGAACGACAGAAGCTTCAAAGCAGCATGCATCCGAGAATGCATGCAGTCAATATTATTGTCATAGAAGCTGAGAAAAGCTGGACACGCACCGCTAGCCAATGTCTATAAAAAGCAAACCGTGCAACGAAATCCTGACGGCTCAAAAACTGGCACTCATGATCAGTAGCTAAGGCAATTGATGAAGACGACTAGCTGGCAAAAACCGCTCGACCATTCATCTGCTCTCGAAACCAGCACAACAGCAGTCAACAATGGCCATAGTAATTCATCTAGGAAAAAGCTATCCTAATAAATTAGCCTTTCTATTATCCATTGCATCTGCTCCCACCCGATCCTCTCCAAAACAGCCCACACATTGGCCGGTTTTCGAAACGCTTTTCATCAGCAGAATGCAGACGCTTGGACGCACAATAAAAGCTAAAAGCCGAAACGAAGATTGGAGAATGTTATTAGCTCTATCGTTGGAGAAACATATGCTTGCAACATTCGCACATTTCAAAATAGGGTCCCCCATCATTTTCAGGAGAGGCTAAAATCGGGATTCGAAATCCGAATGTTCATTATTGCGTACTCGCGATGGGGAGGCTCGTAGGAACGCCCACACAAACAGGACGAATGCTGGGAAGTGAATGAATGAAAACGAGTTGGGTTCATTTCAACGACTTTTTCCCCTCCCTCCGCGTATATAATGAGTATGAAAATGGGAGGGGGAACAGGATTTCATTGAAAAATGGGTGCCTCGAATATCTAAATATAGGTCCACTTTTCAACAGATACACACCTTTCGAAGTGGACATGGGTGGCGTGTTGTTGAAGTATTTTCACGCCTTAGTCCAGCAGCAGATGAAGTGGAATGAGACGGTCACACTATACAAAATTTCGAACAGAGGATTCGGCATAACAGGGATCCCAAATCTTGAGATATAGTCAAAATTTTAGGCTACCAAATAGCAGGGATTTCAAAATCATGCTACTGCAGAAGCATGACAATGTGTCGTAAAATTTTTGCACCCATTTCAACACCCACATACGACACTGGGGTGACTGGACTTGGAAATTTCATTGATCCCATGCAATCGTTTCTGAATAAGGAACACCCACGTCGTTTTCTTGCATTATTCAATGCTTACGAGAAGAGCAAAAGAAAGAATGAACACGTCCAAGAGAGAGAAGGGTGTCTCGTTTTCGTGGATGTCTGCCTGGATCAATATGTTCTCGTTGAAAAAGCAACCATCATATCCAAACATGGACTGCTCCGTCGTTCGTTCATTGATTCTCGTCTGTTTATTACGCCAAAATGAATTCTCGGATGCAGAAAAATGAATGGGCGATGTGTGAAAACATCGGTGCGTGACAGGCGAAGCGTAGCAATCGTGCGAAAGGCGTACTGTAACCGCTAAAATGACCCATTGAACGCTTGCCAAGGCTGGCAAGCAATGCTTCATGCAATTGAAACTACAGTAATCCATGGCATACTGTAACCGCTAACGTAGCAGTGACCATAGCAATGGTTCATGCGAATGAAGCTACAGTAATCCGTTAGGCCAAGTTTTGAGAAACTTCCCACTGCGGCCCCTTGGTGACATTCAAAAGGCGTCAGAATCTACTGGCACATAACCAGAAATATGAAATTTGAGTAACCATAATGAAGCATAGTGGTGGCTATGCTGAAATTCGAGCATCCGGGCGTGGCATGCGATATACGAGCAAAAAGTCAGCCACGCTGATCATCAGGTGCTTGGAAATATCCCAAACATTCTCAGTTATCCAGCCAAGCATTTTCCAATGCCGAAAGAGCACTTCAGAAAACTGCAAACACCGGAAGCGTCTCATTCATGCATCAGCCAAAAATATGGTCATTCATAAAATTGAATGAATCAACAGCTCGCACCAGCTGTCGCATTCAAAAATCTATATTTGCAATCCCAGCACATTCTATATCCGGATACGAAATCACCGGAAATATCCTCACTATGTACATAGCTAATGAAATTCGGAATAGATTTTCCAGCATACATCGTTCGAAAAGAGTGGACTTTTTTCTGACAGCCATTTAGCCCTATTTTGGGTAAAAATGTTGGAACGGAAATGCCGATTTCCTTCCGCCCACAACAGGGCCCAATGAATGGCAATGCTTTTACTACGTATACGTGTACACTACGATTTCCGGTCCAACGTGGTTTGGCGTGGGTGGCAATTTTGGAAAGGGGGCCTAGGTGTACATATTTGCCCAAAGGCTCTTTTTTAAAGGCCAATTAAGGGAAACGGAGACGCATTGGATGAATTTGAATATACCAAACGCCATCCGGTTTTCGTGTGGATTTACACATGAAAAGCCCCGAATGAATGGACCTCCGAAATTGTCCATTCCGATCCGATGCCCAACCGCAGGACTAACTTTTGATTCAAAAATTTCGCAAGTACGCTTCGAAATCTTGATACAGAAAGCCTAAGATGGGCGTTTCCATAAACCGGTTTCCCAATTTCACTCAAAAAATTCACATTCTCAATTGAATATTTGAATATATAAACTGGTTTTTCAACCGTGATTGAAAAGGAAAGCAAGACAATTCGACAAGCAGAAAATGCGGAGTATACTAGGTCGTACATAAATTCTTGGACCAGAAAAAGCACAAAAGAACCACGAATACAGAAATCCAAAAATGTCAATTACAAGGACATTAGACCAACGGTCAAAACCGAATAAATGCATAAATCGTATGCACATAAAACTATGAACCCAGGGTACAATGAATATCAGTATAATCAGAAATGTAAAAAAATCACATCATCCCTGATATATGATTAGTACTAGAATAGGGAACGTCTCTCCTACATGTACATACCGATCATTTGGTTCAGTGTCAGTATGTTCGATTCATGATCCATCTGATGCTGGCCATCGAGAATCCACACGCTTTCCATGCACCCGAAATCGATACAGACACGTATATCGAGGATGACCGTGATTTTTCGTCACTCTGAGTTCCAAGTATTCCGTCGGGGATGAATTGTTAGCCTGAAATACGAATATTGTTAAGAAAATACTCTTGATAATGTTACGCACAACTTACTTGAACTGGAAAATACTGCAATGGCGGTCCATTTGCATCGTACGTGAATGTCCCAAGCGACGTTCCATTCTTATCCAATTCGGTTGATAAAGCCTGCAAGAGGTAGTGATTATCAAACAGCAATCAGCACTACAAAATCACCTTACCAAGATTTCCATATTCTTTGGTGCCGAATGAATATTCCCATCAGGTGATATTTCTTTTGGTATATGCTCGTATGAAACGGCTGTCACGCGAATAAGACCGCTCAATCGGATGACCAAGTATCCTGGTCCCGCAAATGCCCAACATTCGCCAGGTACCAATCCAGGCTGAAAAAAGAAGCAGCTTTCAGTGATGGAATCTGGTGCATTCATCAAAATTGAGGCTCACCTGGATAACAACTCGTGGAGTATAATCCCTTGGCAATAGCGGAATTGGGATTCCAAATATCGTGTGCTGACGAGTGTTGGTTGCGTAGGTCTCTGTGCAACGGGTGCTGACCACAGCTCCTCCTGAAGGAAAAAGTTACTTTGGATTAATACACCAATGATGTAAAAAGAGTTTTACCTGCAGGCTCCAACGCATAATCTGGAAGACCAGTTTTATCCGCATCGTAACGATTGATGGCTTCAATAATCAGACGATCAACGTCTTCACGGCTGATGCCACCTGAAACGAGCACTCACATTAGGTCTCAAAGCTATTCAATGAAAAATAGCACTTACCAGAAGGAAGCAAAGCCGATGGGCAATTGCAATCAGCGTTTGACAATGATGCCAGCCGAGTAGTGACATCCGATAAATCCTTTTGCTGCCGTTCGGCTTGAGATATTAGTTGGTTCAGCTGCTCATGCCATCCTTTCCGACCTTCGTTCAACGTTCCCAATTGTCGTTGCAAAGCCGCCAATTGTTGTTTCATCGCTTCCACTTCGTCCCGTATAACGCGCGTTTCCACTTTCTTGCTAAGCGAAGATGCATCCAAATCGTCGATACGTTGGTCCAACTTGGAGAATCTGCAAAGAAGAAGTCATGAATTACGTATCAGCCTCCAGAATAATACGCAACACTTACAGAACTTCCAAATCGTGAACATCCTTGGTCAAATTCTTTCCGGGCGTAGAAATGAGATTCATTTTCTTTACGGTGTTCTCCACGGTCTGCAATCGCAGATCAACTGCGGCGAGAAGGCTTCCTAACTGCTTGATATCATCGTCCAATGATGAAGAGCTGAAATAATCATTTATTAGGAAACAGGCAGGAATAATTTCTATGACTTTCATTTACCTGCCAGCATATTTTCCTGAGGTCACGTTGGCGGGAACGAAATAGTGATAATATTTCTTTATAATATTGAATTCCGTGGCCCTTTTCTGAAAATAAATATTCCTCAATGCCTGCTGTTCAAGAAATTAATAAAATGCATACCACGGCTTCTGATGCAGGCAATGGAATCCACGAACATGCAGATCTTCGGAAATCGTCGGATGCAACTGGAAAATGAAATCACTAGAGATCACCTGTGAAATTCAGAATAAATCTTACCGAAAAGTGCCAGAGGTAGCACGAGCAGCAGTGGTAATAAAATCCAAGGCCACCATCGATGATTTCGCGGAATCTGAGATCCAGCAACCACCGGCGTTTGGACGGGCGATTTGCTGATAATTTCCTCGATCGTATGAACAGTTAATTTTTCCGCATAAACTGCCTCGTACGCGTTTTCTTGAGAATATTTCTCCGAATGGTATTGGCTGACGGCCATCCTTGGCGTACTCGAGATTGACGACGGTGAATTTGACATAATATCGGCTGATCGATGATTTTGATTAATAATCGGACCGTTAAACTTGAATGCCGTACCATTTGTTGGTGTTGAAGCAGCAAAATTCCTTGTTCTCGGTCGTTCAACACTGAAAAATAAAGGATTTCGTCAATATTTCAAAGACTGATAAAATCAACAAATTCTTACTTATTAACGCCGTCGGTTTGTTTTGAATTATGCATTAATCGAGTTCTTTGAAACATTTTGAACTGAGGAACGAGCTTGAAATTCTAGTAGTGAATAGTAGTCAATTTGACAACTGTATAAACAACGAGTATTTGAAAACTTATTGATGAAAGGAAAATGAATGAATGATGAATCAAATCAACCAATATTACTGGGCAATTTTTGCGCACAGGCTAACAAAATATTCGTTATTCAACTTCGTTCTACTAACGAAGCTCCGCCTACTCAGTCACGTGGTGAGGCGGGAATGGCTCTGCCAATCAGAGACAGCCGTTAGCAGAACGCATGATTTTCAGGTTAGATGTTTTGTGGAATCGATTTTTTCGAGAACAATCGCGATTAGAGCACTGAAACTGCCCACGATTATTGGCCCTCCGGTCCACTACGTTTCTTCAAAAAATCATCAAAATCGGTCAAGCCGGAAGGTTTAATATTAATTTTCGACTGGCGGGACAAATTTTTTTGCATTTCAGAATCAGTTTTAAACGATTATTACTTGAACGGTATCGATTTGGGTGATCAAACTTAGCGTGCTTATTGGTCCACCGGACCCCCACCTTTGCCCGCAAAATTATCAAAGTCCATCAACCAGGAGGCCAGAAATCCAAGATTATCGATTTCAAAACATCATACTGTTTTTTTGTACTTTATCGATTTTTTCCACGAGTATCGATTTGATCGATGAAACAAAGCCCAATTATGAACCTCCGGGTCCTCGATGTTCAGGCAAAAAATCTCCGAAATTCCTAGGAAGGGAGACGAAAAATATGAAAATTTCGATTTTTGACGATTTCACATTTTATCGATTTTCTCATGAACGCCAACGATCTGATCAGTGAAACCTTGCAGCATTATGGGCATTTAGGTTCTCTATTTATATGCCAAAAAGTTTTGATATGCTTCAATTAGGAGGCCGGGAATTTGGAATAAGTAATTTTATGGTGATCATAGCGGGTATAAATATCGATTTTCTCGATAATTATGCGGAATTGATCGACCAAATTTGACCTAATTGTAGGCCCTCAGTTGGTCTATACGTAGCCCAAAAATCACTGAAATCCTACAAACAGGAAACTTGCTATTATCGATAATTCGTTTCCCCATGTCAAAACTGGAACTTCCTCAGCGGTTACAGTACACCAGGTACTGAAAAAGCTGTGAAGCATAGCATTTCTTCAGCCTTCAGCAAAAGCTGCATAGTGATGATAAGGCATTTCATAATCGATCAACCAATCTGCCAGTTTGATAATCTGATCATTGATCAGATTATCGAAATTTTTGAATTATCGATTATTGAATGATCAGACCGTGGTATGAATGCAGCGCGTCGATTGCGCATGATAACATCTTCTCAAAACATGTATGCGTGCCTTATGGGATGAGGAAAAACATTCCGACAACCCGCTGCTTTTCGGATGATTATTATTTGAATTCCTCCTGAGAATTCTCAGTCACTAGGAAAACGAGGGTTGCAAAAAAATTGACAAGCCAGAAAAATCATGCATGTGACAAAAAGACAGAAGACTATTTGAAAATGAATCCATTGGGGGAGGGGCTTCAAAAATGCGCAACTGACCAAAGGTCGAGCAGGGCATGCAAAAATCATGTGATCATTGCCGCAAGCATCGATTAAAATAGGACAAGGGCGATAATATTTTGCACTGACAATCGTCTGTGCCCCATCTGTGACGTCACTTTGCCTTAGGACATTTTAATTTCTCATTTTCTGGAAAATACATATATGAATAGGGCGTGATAAATTAATCAGTATTCGAATATAGTGCAGTGCTATGATCGGATCAAATACCGTATCCACTGATCAACCGCAGGAGAAAATGTAAAAATGCAAGAATGACGTAGCAGGGTACAGTGTATAGTGAATTTTGAGACTGCAA
>JAQIWJ010000257.1:0-26351 GCA_034695185.1 Discolaimus major
CTAAAATTCAAATTTCAGCTCATTATCGATTATACATTTCGAGAAAATCCATTTTGAAGTGGTGAAGTTACTTTATACTCACCCTGTAGTAGTTGGCGAACTTGTGGTCGTGCTTGTTGATTCTGACGTTCGGGTGGTTGTGGATGAAGTTAATGGACTTGTTTGTTGATCGACGATTCGGCTTCCATTTGGATAGAAGAAATTGCTGCGATTTTGCTTGCAAAGCACTTCAACCATCGCTTTATCTCGATCAGCCAATCGAAATGGCTAGATTCATAAACATTGATCGATGTATCGCAGATAAAATACTGGCAATTGCTTACTACTTCAATGATCATCCAAAATATGCTGTGTTTCGCACGGCTTCTCGTCTTTCGGATGGACTAATTTGTTCGCTTGAAACGTGGCGCCTTTCACTTCGAAATAACAAGCGTCCAGTTTAGTCGTTCCGTATATTTCTTGAGTTTCCTTACTAGCTTTGTATTCTCGGAATACTTCGATGGCATTCACCGATTCCTCAGGTGCGGTGTTTCTCGACTCGTCGTCGCACCAGTACACCGGGGTCCCCACCGGTGGAGGAGGACGTGGAATCGGAGCAGGCGTAGTCGTTTTCATATACGGTAATAGCAGATTCAAATCTTGCTTGCAGAAAACGTGGCAATTGCGAAAGTATTTGCCATTCAGCCAGACGAGATTTGGTTTGAAGCCAGAACACCGCCTAACATATCTTTAGGATCTGCATCATATGTATCCCATATCATTATTTTTACTCCATCTATATTATCATCCCATCGAGTGATTTCCCACTGTGACTGCTTGCCATCATTCCTCACCTGTAAAAACCAACTGCGGTCATTTTTAAAAAGTATAATAATGCAAACATACCATGCGAAGAGTTGCACCAATTGGAATAAAGTCAACTTTGGCCTTTTCGCCGATTTCCTTAAGCTTATTCAGCTCTTTGCGGTCGCGAATCGTTGGAAGCGTCGCGTTCATTTGTCTACATACATTTCGAGCGTATTCGAAATCGAACGAAACCATTTTACCATCGATGGTTCGGTTGGTCGCTTTTTCTGCGGCTCCGAGGATGTCGAAAAAGCATGCTCCGAGTTCGTATCTTTTGTCGTACACACGTCCGATTTGTTGCTCCAATTCCTTGGGGGCCGAGTCTCGTTGTTGAAAATGGCACCAACTGATCACTTTTTCATTGTTGGGCTGACCGTTGGTCCAATCAACCATGAAAAATCGTAAAACGACGATAATTGGAATTATTGGATATCCCATTATGCAGGATGGAATTCACGTTTTGATCAAAACTTCAAAGGTGGGATCGTTTGAGCGGATGGACCAAATTCAAACTTCGTCTGAATGATGATGTGGCAGGCAGCCCTGCTGAAATGCCACATAAACTTGCTAAGTAAGATCAACATCCTAGACTACAAAGCTGGAAAGAAGACATTACGCTGCCGCAAAAAGGCACTGCACAACTGGATGCTATCATCTCGCATTGCCAGCAGAGTCGTTTATCAGATTTTCAGCTAAAGTCAATATGCAAGAATGTACATCACTTGTATTTGAGCCTGATCCTATTTTTGCATAAAATCGCAAATCATGATCACGCCAACATTGAATCGAGCCGTTGGATCCAGAAATTCTGGGCAAATAATATGTGATCAAGATATCACTGCGGATCAGCATCAGAAGCTAATTTGCCTCATACAGAAATATTGACATATTTTCCAGACATGATTACGACTTATGAACATGTCATATTTTGTACAGCATGCCATTGACACTAACGAATTTGCATTCTGTCAGTCCAGAGTATAACGTTTTGCAGCCAGATCCTTTTTTACTTTTGCAAAGGCCCATTTCCTCATTTATCAATCATAAAATCATGGATGGCACGAATACAATCTCCAACTGGCCATCATCAAAAGTTCTTGCCCAACTTAAAGTCTGAGTCCAAAATATTCTGTGTTGGATCATGGGTTTTTCTTATTCCAACGTTTGGCTGCATGCATGTCTGTGGCTGGCCATCGGTATTCTGAGGAGCAAGAAATTGCGAAGTCCATTGTTGCAATTCTTTCGTTCCTACTCTTATGCAGATTGTCATTCGGAGTGCTCTTATTTCAAACATTAATTACCAACTTATTTTCTTGTTTGATGCGCATTATGGAGATGATGACGAAAAGATTGTACTGCTATTTACTATTCTGCCCATTCAATTTCGTCACTACAATCGAACTGGTCCTGTTGTTGGGATTAACCGTTGACCGGATACTGGCAATTGTATGTTGGAATTATTATGGATCATTGACCATTATGCAAGCTGTACTAGCATGCATCTTGGCCTACGATTTCACGATTCTTTTGAAACTTATTGCATCATTCATCGGAATCGATCTGAACGAAGTGATTGTCTCTTTTGGCTGGCAGTAATGCCATATACGACTAGTTTCAATAATTATCGACAAAATATCGATGTGGCGATTACAGTAATGATTTTAGTCATATACATTGCATTAATCATGTGCGTTCGTTTTCGATCTATCCCCTTGATGAGCACGGACGCTGCACAAGGTGATCAAGTTCGATTAGCCACATTTAAAGGCAAATGAAACGTTTATCAATGCTACAACGTTTTCTATTCATTCATTGCGGGATCACCTTGATGGCGAAGATTCTATAAGATTAGCCGCGAATTTACCTGATGAAATCGGTGAGAGAATTCAATCGTACGGTAACATTGTAATATGTGTGGATTTATTCAGTAATACCCTGATCTTCTCATGAAAAATGTCGATTTTGATGAATGCTTTTTCAATGCTGTAGCACCTGCACCAGCATCGGCTCCTTTCCCTACGCAGATGAGAAATACAAGGATGAATGGAGTGAAGAGTCACACGTGATAAAAACTGTTGGGAATGTGCAGGTGCTGAGAATTTTCACGAAAATAATATTCTAGCATGACATTATTACCATTATTGTACATCAAATTTTGTCTTTTACAAAGACTCTGTGCAGCATTTTCAATCGCTGTTTACCAAAAATGTGATACGTACTTGGCGTTAGTCTAACGCATTGCATCGCGTTAGTCATATACTACCAGACTATCACACGATCAGTAAAAATCTTACATACAACTGTTAAAAGCAATGGCACACCAATTCAGATATCAGTTTTACTCTGCACACGAATGTGCAAGCAAATGCATAAGCAAGTGTCTCAGGTTCCACGAACAAAACAGCCCATGTGCAACAAACTCGCACGTAGTTGACAAAAACTCACACTTGCATATTGTGCAAAATGTCGGAGCCATGCTATCAGTCAGGTTCCATGAACTTCAAGCATCAGTTTTTGGTGATAGAGACACCGAATGCGAAGTCCAATTCGTTTTGAATAAATTGAGGCGTTACTCGAATGGTTCCCCACTTGCTTGTGCAACATCTACTTGGCCTGGGCCAGCCTGATGCCATGTCTACAGGACTTCTATTAATTTACGCAATATTTGCATTTCAGTTGGTCCTTGGTCAGATCGGAAACGAAAGTTCGCCCAAAATCACACCAATGCAATCCTGTATACCAAGCCGATTTTACTGTGTTGACCATGTCGATCTGAGCCTTATTCATCCAGGACTGCTAATGTACGGACGCCAGATTATTTTTCAATGTAAAAATGATGGCCATTCCTTGGATGTTAGAGCTCTTTGTCCTGGGAAGGATTGTACGGGGACAATGGGTGACGCTTTCTGCCAGTGTGCTGATGGAAATGCATACTGTGGATATGAACTGGCACAATTAGGCTGGAACGGATCATATGACCGTGATAGCTTATATCAATGTGTTGGAACGAACGGCGTCAAAATTATCAAACCGTGTCGAAAATCTTGTGTGAAAGGATTGACAAAATCACAATGCGCGGCGGAGTGCGAACCTAGTAAAATGTACTGTGGACATTTGCTTGATGATTTAGGATGGCCCGGAAACATTGGCCAGGCTTTGTACGTTTGTGATGATGAAGGGACGAACGTTAGCAAACTTATAGATTGTCCAAATGAAAAATGTTTAAACAATCGCTGCCAATGTTCGCCTGGATTATCATATTGCGGTTACCGGGATGCGGGTGTACTGCAAGGTAAGCCATTGCCACCTGCACGAGCACTGGTGCGTTGTTTGGATGAAACCACTGTAAGTTATGTAAAGTGCTCTATCGGTTGCGGCATGAGCGCAAGTGGAACCCCTGTTTGTGCTTGTCGTGATTCCATAGGTTACTGTGGAAGCAATCTCGAACAATTTGGTTGGAACGGACTCGAAAGTGCTGCACTGTACCAATGCAATAGTGGGTACAACCTGAGTTACTTGCAACCCTGTTATTATCCGTGTCTGGATACAATACCAGATGCTGGATGTGTCCTTTGTGAACAAAATCATGTGTACTGCGGACGCCGATTACGTAAAATGGGCTGGCATGGATACAACGATGACAGTTTGTATCTTTGTGATGAGACAAGAAAAGCTGTTAGCTTCATTGCAAATTGTACAACGGGTTCATGTGTTGACAGCACATGTAGCTGCGTCGTTGGCCAATTGTACTGTGGAAGCCAGCTCTCGTGGATGTGGAGTAAAACGCCTACGGAATATGGGCTCAAATTTCTTTCCATGTTAGTTCGTTGCGCCACTGACAATTTTGGCGAAACTATAGCACAATGCGATGTCTGTCAACTTAATGATGGGATCCCTGAATGCATGTGGTGCAATGGGAGTTCCGTTTGCCAGTTCAAATGCCAGCCTGACCGACCCAACTGCGGTTACTCGCTTGACGACTTGGGTCTGCCTGGTTATGAATATGACGGTCTCTACATGTGCACAAATGATGGCCAAGTAGAACAATTGGCAGTGTGTGAATCATGTCAAGTTCAAGCATATCAGTCTCGGGGTCACTGCGTTTGCCCTCCTGGGCATACATATTGCGGCTATGAAATGAAACGCATGGGATACGATATTTTAAGTTACCATCTGGACCACTTGATGGTATGTGACTCGAAAACCTTTGCTTTTGTGGACTGCAGCAATTGTGTTAGAGTAAATGGCATTGGTACCTGCAATTGTAATGCTGGGCGTGCCCATTGTGGTCGTGAGCTATATTGGATGGGCTGGCGGACATCTGACAACACCACACTCTACTACTGCGAAGGGTCAGGAAAATTCAATCAGCAACACGCTTGCCAAAACGCGATGTGTATTGAAAGCCCTTATCCACATTGTCCATGTGTCACGAATCGCATCTATTGTGCGTCTGAATTAATCGAGATGGGCTGGAAAGATAAGACAGACTCTAGTAACCTATATCGATGCACAGGCACGCATTATGGAGCTGAATGGTTAAGTGGCTGCGATTATGGCTGCGAATCCACAAATAATACTGGTATTTCCAAGTGTAAACCAAAACCACCAATTCCCTTAGAGAACATTCTTGGCCCAGTATTCGGGATATTAGTCTTTTTCGCTTTACTGGGATTGCTCATTCGATACGTAATCAGATCCCGACGTTTAAAACGGTTAGCTCGTCGTCATAGAATCGATGCCAATCAGTTGGAGCTGAAAAGTAAGCTTGGAAGTGGTCAATTTGGAGAAGTTTGGTTAGGCGTATACAAGAATACCAATGGACAGCAAATAGATGTGGCTATAAAAGTATCCAAACACCGCTTGACCACAACGCAACCAGGAACTTCGAGATTAGCCAGTGCGGATTGCTTTTTCCAAGAAGTCACAGCGCTGGATTTCCTGCGCCACAAGAACATCATCGAGGCGTTGGGCGTATGTTCGAATCTGAAAGACGAATTCGAAAGATCCATGCCTGGTTTGGTTTTAGAATACATGAATGGTGGTAGTTTAATCGGTTATATTCGATCAGAAAAGGCTAATATAACTGGCCATGAACTGGTTCACATACTGATCGATGTTTGTCGTGCTGAAAAACACTTGCGCCATGTGGGTGTGGTGCATAGGGATATAGGCGCCAGAAATATTCTGATCAGGAAAATTGCTCAAACTGGGAAATTGCTTGTTGCAAAATTGACCGATTTCGGATTGGCTAGGGACGTTGGAAAGATATCCGAGCAGTATAAGTCCTCAAATCCTGAACGAATGATGATTCCAATGCGGTATACAGCACCGGAAGGGTTCAGGGGTCATTTTTCATCCCAATCTGACGTATGGTCATTCGGTATTTTCATGTGGGAAATTTGTATGCTAATGGATGAAGATGCTGACCAAAGACAGCGTCAAACGAACGGGCCAGTTCCATATTCATGGTTAAATACAATGAAGGAAATATTGAACGAATTGCAAGCAGGCAGAAGGCTGGCAAGACCTCCAGGGATACCTGATGAAATGAATCTAGTTATGAACAGTTGCTGGTGTTGGGATCCGCCATTACGTCAAACGTTTGATCAATTGTTGGCAACATTTGAATTAACCCGGAACTCGATTGCACTTGGAAGAAGTCAAAGAGGATCACAAAACCAAGCACATGTCGCGAATGAAATAGAGATGAATCATATTCATGTTTTAAATGATGATCCGGGACAGGTTAATGAAGTCAATGCTGACGGTGCGACTGGAATTTCAATGCGAGAACCACAGTATGTGCATGGGTCATAATATTACGTAACGGTCATCTATCTGTTGATGTGGTGCTTACATATGGCATATAATGCACAATCAAAATTCATTATTTCAACAAAGCAATTTTGGCATTCACCATCAACAGCCCTGATGTTCTAGTATAAGAATTTCATTTCAGTATAGTATTAGTATAGTATGACGCCCGAGTTTTAGTATTAGTATTAGTATAGTATACTGAAACCTCCGAGTTTCAGTATTAGTATAGTACTAAAGTTTTAGTATAGTTTTAGTACAGGGAATTTCAGTATTTGCGTGTACATTTAGCGCCAAATACAAATTTCCATGCATATTTTTTGCGCCAAATTCAAATTTGCGTGCATTATTTTGGCGCCAAATTCAAATTTTTTTACCAAAAGCTGTACTAATATTAGGCTGTAGTTTTAGTATAGTATAATTATAGTATAAAATCTCCTGGAATTTTAGTATAGTATTGGTATAGTATACTAATTCCAAAAACATTTTAGTATGAGGTTTTAGTATTAGTATTAGTATACTGGAACATCAGGGATCAACAGTGGTACGGTGAGGTTGCTTTGAATTTTACCACAGCATAGTGGACCCTGTGGCCATTTGAGTCCCAATAGTGCCAGTTTGCCTGCACATTAGTATTTTCTGCATGCACATAAATATTTTTCAATGAGGACGCAGCGAAGATAAAATCTGCCTGCACAGTATGATTTTTGACTGCACATTGGTATATTATGACTGGACGTTTTTGCCTGTGCTCTTGGTCTAATCTGACTGCCAATAAAATTTTCGCGTTGTTGTAGAGAGTGATTTTGCGTGCAAAATTCATAATATCTGAAAGTGGGCCAGTCAAAAACATGCGGTCTCTATATTATCAATGTTCGATATAAGCATTTGGTAATATTTCAAATTCCCGCCGTAATGGCTAAGTTCCCTTCCAGCCCTAGCAACGTTCCTCATGGTAAAATAACGTTTAAAAGAAAATTATTTATAATAATGTCAGGATTACCATATTTATTGATATGCGTGATCAGAAATTATCGAACATAGTAACTGCTGATCGATCTGTATAAAAATCCGTCATTAAATTATCACATAATAAATTATTTCCATTTTTGCTTGAACTTGAATCTCGATTTTACCATTCGCGTGTTACGCCTTGGCATTTAGCCAGATATGATGAAACTAGGCTAGAAAATGGCAGAATTTGCAGAAATTTTCGTTTCTGAATAATTAAAAATGGATGAAAATCCCATGTTAAAATCAATGACCGATTCTCAACGTTCCACGTACGCGGTGGCGTTACCGGCCGGCGCCGTTGCGGGTTTATGCGTCGATTTAACCTTATACCCATTGGATACGATAAAAACTCGTCTACAAAGTCAACAAGGATTCGTAGCCGCGGGTGGATTTACTCGAATTTACGCCGGCGTCCCGGCCATCGCCGTCGGTTCGGCCCCGAGCGCCGCCCTATTTTTTCTCAGTTACGAAAAATCCAAGCAATATTTGGAAGGCGTTTTACCGCATCCAACCTTCGCGCACATGTCCTCGGCTTGCGTGGGCGAATTGTGCGCGTGCCTGGTTCGAGTCCCGACGGAAATGTTCAAACAACGAGCTCAAGCCACGCCCGGCATTTCCACGTTCAAATTATTCGTACAAGCGTTCGCCACGGAAGGTTTCTACGGATTCTATCGAGGTTATTGGAGTACGGTGAGTCGAGAGATCCCGTTCTCCTTGATCGAATTCCCCTTGTGGGAATTCTTCAAATTAACCTGGACTCGATTGCAAGATGGACCCGTGACGCCGTTGCAAACGGCCGCTTGCGGATCCGTGGCCGGCGCCGTAGCGGCCGGATTAACCACGCCGTTGGACGTTGCGAAAACGCGGATCATGTTGTCGAGGAAAATCAATCAGGAACGATTAACCATTCGATCGGTATTAGGGGATATTTATCGAGTCCAAGGATGGTCGGGCGTGTTGGCGGGATTTTATCCGCGCGTTACGTGGATGGCGCTGGGCGGATTCGTATTTTTCGGCGCCTACGAGAAATCCGTGCAAATATTCAGCCCTATGCAACCGGCGCCGACTGAGGAGCATTTCAAATGGTTAGGTAAGTTTGTATTGATGGATAATAACGGAAAGGGTAGGGCCTGATGTTACCTGAGGGCACATGGTTATGGATGCAGTAGGTAACCGACACGATTGCATGGATCGATAATGACAGTATAGGCAGGTGGGATCCATGGGATGATGCTTCAGCCAATTTAGATAGGCTCCAGGCAAGGTAGCTGTTGCCAATAATCGATAATGGCATGGCACAAAGGGCAGAACCCTTCAGATGATGTTGCAGCCAGGCTAGACAGACTGCTATCAAGGCCAGGCTCCAGGCAAGATTCCGCCTTGGATCGATCAGGGCACAGGGTAAGACTGGAACCCTTCAGATGACACTGCAGCTGACCTGTCAGGGGAGGCTGATGAAGTGTGGATCGATAATAACCCTAGCTATAGGTGGGACCCATTGGATGATAATGCAGCTGATTCAAGCAGCTGACAGCGGTGACACCTAATCAATAATGGCAGTTGGCAAAGGTTGGAACCCTCCTGATGATACCGCAGTCTACCTGTTAAGTAGCCTCCTCCCTCTGGTTTCATCTTAGGCTGCAGTCCCCGCAGTTCAACTATTTTCAGGTATCCAACACAAGGTGAACCAATGGCATCATAAATTCTGGGAATCGATCATCGGCGATTGGCTATGGAGGGATCGACCGAAAACGTTCGAAGATTCGATCAAAGATGCGGAAGATTTGGAAAAGCAAAGGCAAGAATTCATTGCGAATGCCAAGAAGAAATTCGGCGGTGGAGCGAGTTTATAGGCATGCGGACTTAGCCGATCGTCTTGTTGAATTTTCATTGTTGGTGCTTTAAATAGATTTGAAAGTTAGACAAGTAAAACGAGGTAGTTATCGAGTGATGTGGGTGTTTGAATAATGGTTTTAAAGCCATATATTTTGAATTTTATAGGTGATAATAGCGATATATGATCTGAATGTTTCAGGATTTAGAAAATGTTGCAAAGACCGATATTGAGAAATTTTATTTGTAGCCAGAAAGGATTCAATGCGATGCCTGGAAGATCAGTGAAAACGTAAGTATTCTTTGAATTGCAATAGTAAGTAGATACTGCAACTGGAGGATACAGCGTGTGTGATTATACTGTTGGTACAATGGTTGCTAAGCACTTATAAGGCTGAGATGCATGCAGTGTTTTGCAAATCACATGCACTAAATTTGAAATTTTGCATTCCTTTACAGTAACCCTATTTTTTAAGGATAGTCCGCACACCAAGGACAATTATCAGCAGAGACCAAGCGGATGCTATGGAAAAAGCCGAACGTTCACCGATCAAAGAACTCAAATATACAGCGATCGATCTGGCATCCGATCAAGCATCACGTGCATCTATAAGACGATCATTGAATCAAAATCTGGATCGGATCGAGGAGGATGCACAACCGCAACAACGCGTTCGACGTTTGGATAAATTGGACAAAACCGCTAATTTGAATTTCGTGTAAGTATCGATTTTTATCCATGATCGTGATTGGTGACTGATGATATTTTTCAGGCAACTTATGACCAGAATGAGAACGAAATCGTACAGGGATAAATCCAAACAAATTCTATTGGAAGGAAAGCGTCTGATCTCGGATGCATTATTGGCTGGATGCGAATTAAGGACGTTGATTTATTCAGAGTAAGTGATTATCGATTGATTTTGGTGGTTGATGGGGCAGATGCATGATCATATTTGATAAGGGTGATTGCAATAAATGCAGGCATTGATTGCAATGGGACTGGACTTGGGGCGGGGTGGTATTGAGATTTATATCCATGGCATAGATTGCGCAATGAGGTGGACAGCATTACAGATGCTTTTCTGTTGTTATTTCTAAAATTATTCCATGCCGGGAAGCAACTTATAATGCATGCCATTTCAAATGAGATGAAGCTTCTAGCAGACATTGAATTGCACACATGAATATGAAGCAGATTGCGCAATATTCTGCTATTACGCAGATGTCTGCTAAGCTGACACATTATTTTTAGGCCAAAGTTGATTGAGCATTTGCCACTTGTGGAAGGCGAAGGGGATCGTATATTTGTGGACAGAGCTCGTATGGCCACTTGGTCGGTAATGCAAGCGCCGCCTGGCATCATGGGTAAGCATGTTTTCATAAATACAAAGCTAAAAGTTGACATAGCGGAAGGGCAATGTGCAAAGTATTGTTTGCTTTGCTAATGGTCAGCTTGCAAAGGCTCGCTTTATCCAAGCTCATGTATAGGCAGTGTCCATCACTTACAGCCTGTGATTATTTGGCATAAAAATCGATATTGATTTTTGCATGTTTGAAATGCTTTCATAAGTCGCTAGCCATGGCTCTGTTGACATATTGACCAAGCCAGAATTGTACCATTTGCCACACAATATGCATCTGAATTCATACACCCAAAATGGTTTTGTTTACTAACTAGCGGTTTCTTTATTCAGCTGTTGTGGTGAGGCCAGACTACGAGACGTTGAGTATGGACGACAAGACCATGAATCGTCTACCGTTGACCGTCCTTGTGGATGGTATTCGAGAACCGACTAATATGGGCGTTATTATTAGGACATTGGGCGCTGCTGGGTGCGAGCGAATTTTACTTACTAAAGGTAAGAGAAATGTGAAATTGGACGGGTTTGGTCCAGTCCTGATCAGACCATGGGCGAGGTCAGATCAAATATAGTGACCGTCTGGTACTGATATGGATTGTTTTTCAGGCTGTTGCGATCCATGGGAAGAGAAAGTGCTTCGAGCCGGTATGGGCGCCCATTTTCGATTGCCAATATTCACTGATATTCAATGGCCGCGTTTGATCAATTATGTACCCGAAAAGTTCAGAGTAATTTGTGGCTGATGCTATGTTGGGTTTGGCATTGGGGCGGTGCCCAAGCTGTCCAAACTGGCCTGAATCAATAATGCCAGGCGTTGTGGTCGAAGCATTTACCTGCCCATGATTCGAGCCAGGTCTGCACCTGTGGTTCTAGGCAAATCTGGCCCTTTTTTCAGGTCTTCCTAGCCGACAGCAACTCGTTCGAAGTAGTCAAAGAAGCCGCTTCTTATCTGGAGAATATCAAAGACGCTCCGATCCCGACTTGGAAGGATGATTCATTGGAAGACGAATCCGATCAATTCGGTACGGTAGCCCAAGAAATGGAGTTGGTTCGACACCAAGACGGTTCGGTGTTACAAATGGAGACCGAATTACGTCCACGAAATTTATCAGCGGAAAAAGCCCATACATTACCCATATTCGAATATCACGAACCGTTGTATTTCGGTCCAACGGAGGAAGATAATCATTGCCTGTTGATTATGGGCGGAGAAACGTCCAGTTTGAGCGCATCGGCGTACAAATTCGCTCATCTACATTCGGGTTCGAAAGTGCATATTTCCATGGCTAACGGCGTGAATAGCCTGAACGCTGGTACTGCATTGGGCGTGATCGCGTTCGAAATTCAAAGGCAGTACAAGCAACGGGTGCCTGCGAAAATGGAAGCGATCGAAGATGGATCACAGAAAATGGATGGGTTACTCGAGAGTGATCAGAATAAAGAAAATATAATGGCTTAATTGTTATTGATTTAGTAAGTAAAGCTGTTATCAAATCGGTGTTGATTTATGTATGATTCGGTTAATGACCATGAATATCGATCATCTGTGGTATACTGTATATGTAGGTACAGTATGCTTACTTTCCAGATATGGCCGACTGTGAAACAGGACCACCCAAATTGGCACGATTGGACATTCCTGATCAATTTGGACCAGCACCATCCGATTTACCGGACCGTGATCTGGATTCACTGCTCTCAACCGCTCGACCAATTTTATCAGACGATTTGGAACAATCCCAATTACCGACTTCGAAATTCTTGTGTTTGGAAATCGGCGATTATCGATCGATTTCCAGCGTATTGAAATGGTTGAATGATCACGATTTTCCATGGGCCCGATGGAAACATTTGAAACGAGCCAGGCGTATTCAAGAGTCGAATGCATCTGGAGCTCGAATATTGATCAGTACAATCGATTATTTCGAATCGATATCGTTGGATAGAAAATCGATATTCAATGATTGGTCATCCAATGTTGGACATTTGAAAAGCGTGGACGCAATCGGTCAACCTCCATCGACTCGTGCTCAATTCGAAAATGCTCAACAATATTGGCCGTGCGTATTCCACGAAGATCCACGTTTGAAATGGTTATGCAATTGGCCTCGATCGTTGGAGATGGATGAGAAAAAATCGATTATCAAATACATGCGACGTGCCATCGAGATCGCCCAGAACTTTGAAGACTCCACTTTGGACGGTTGCTCCAATGGGACTATGAATGGATGCCTGATCGTTGATCCAATTTGGAACTCCATTGTGGCCACATCGACCAATGTATTGACCAAGAGAAATGCACTTTTACACGCCTCTGTATGTGCTATCGATTTGGTCGCTCGGAGTCAAGGCGGAGGTGTCTATGATTTCACTGATCAATCTGATCATGGATTTTACTCCAGACCAATCGATATGGAGAAATGGAAGGATTACTTATGTACCGGTTATGAATGTTATTTGACTCATGAACCGTGCACGTTATGCTCGATGGCGTTACTGCATTCGAGGATACGTCGAGTTTATTATGGATCGAAAAGCGAGGATGGCGCGTTGGGAAGTAGAATCAAATTGCATTGTTTGAGTGGAATTAATCATCGATTCGAAGTATTTGGTGGTATTTTGGAGAATGAATGCGATCGATTGACATGGGAGAAATCTGAATGAACTTGGTGAGTGATGCCTTGGGTGATTTGAGAATATATTGGGTGGCGTGTGATGACTCAAAATGCCTTAGGACTCCTCTGATACAGAGTGAAGTTAACATATTGGTTACTGATAAGAGTCTTGATTCTGATCATTGTGATTTACACGGATAGTGCAGTCTTGAATTTTCCAGGTCGATAAATCGATTGGACATGAGTCAATGAGAAATCAAACTTATGGTAAGTGTTGTAATTTGGCTAATTTGCGGGTAGAAAATGGAAACATGATGAACATACACTTAGGACACCTTCTGAATCAAGTGATTGATTACAGTATGCTGATGATGCAGAATAATAGATATCCTCGATCACTGGTAATCAAGGACTACAGATCCAGTTTTTAGGCTTTCAAAAATTGAGCAATTTCGAAAATGGCGCCTCCAATCTAAGAGGTCAATCAGAATTCGAACTTTAAGTAAGTGTTGCATAAACTTTTGCAGTCATGATTTAGAAAAGAAAGTGATGAACATATACTTAGGACACCTTCTGAATAATCGTGATCGATTAGAGTATGCTGATGCAGAATAAGGGATCATTTCTGATTTATCGCTGATCATGTACTACATGCCTGCCATTTTAGGTCTCCAAAATTGCGCAATTCGGTTATATTGACACCGACTCATTCAATTTGGATTCGTCTTTACAGTAAGTCTGCAAAATGCTGTGGTTTTTAAGTTCAAATGTTAAGTGATGAGCCAATACTTAGGACACCTTCTGAATCTAGAGATTGATTACAGTATGCTGATACAGAATTGAGTGATCAATTCTGATTTCAAAAGGCAGTTGCTGAGTATCTTTGCATTTCAGGTTGTCGAAATTGCGCAATCTGTTTCAACTTATGAACTCTAGCGATTTGTGATATTTATCAAGCTAAAGGTAAGAGCTACACAAAACGTTTGCATTGTGCATTCAAATCAGAAATATGATGAACATATACTTAGGACACCTTCTGAATTATCATGATTGATCACAGTATGCTGACCTGAGCAAATACACTCCACTGTGATCATTCAAACTCATATCTCATGCATCCTTTCATTTCAGATCTCAAATTTGCGCAATTCACAGTTACTCTCAGTTTGATCAGCCGATGACGCACTATTTCAATGCCTAAAGTAAGCATAATGTATTTGAATTTTGCATTTGATCAACAATCATGATGCTTATCATGATGTAGCCTTAGGAGACCTTCTGAAAATCTCTGATGGAGATTAGCTTTCTGATGATCATAAGAATTGCAGTGGTGAAGATGTGCATGTCATGTGATTGGCTGCTTTTTGTTTCAGATCACCCAGCCTGCATGTTGAAATGGTCAAAATTGGCGGATTATTTGAAGTAATGTACCATTGATTGTTAAGGATGATTATCATTGATCTGTGTATGCGTGATAGGCGTATGAATATCTGTTTTAAAGTCGATCTGTTATATGATACCTCAAGGAAGAGAAATGTGCATACTATTTTTATGCTCACCAGACATTTTTGAAAAGGTTCATAAATTTTGTGCAATGTACACTACAACCAGTTCGTATAGCCATGACCGTTTAAAGCTGGCGGGCGTTACTGTATTATCAGACGTTATCGCGCCTATTGTGATAAGCAGCTTACAATTGATTCCTGCCTGATGTAGAAAGCTGGTCTGATCACTAGCTTTATGCATTCTGCTATGATTCCAAGGTAAATAGGCTTTGTTTGCAAAATTCATTCAAAAGTTCTAGCAAGCCCTTGTCAGATTTTGCAATTTCTTCTCTGAACTGTCGCATAGTGATTCGTGATTCTCAACTCTTCGATTTTCCGAATTTGGGTAACTGTTAGCGTTGTATGTAACGCCTCAGTCTGGTAAGATCGTGTTTTCTTAGACAAGCATTTGGGTGATCAGTTATAATTTCATTGTGTCCACGTGCATAGAAATGCTGTCCTGTCAAGAGTGTCAAGGTTGAATTTATAACACAAACTGATAGCGTACACAAAATTAATCACATGGTGTAATTTTTTCACATCTAATAAAGCCAGGTTAGCAGTAAGCAGGGCTGACTGATTTTTGATAACAACCAACAGATCATGACTATACGCCAGGAAGTGTCGTCGTACAGACTTGCCAATTTTTCAGTTGTAGTATTATTCATAGCATAGCATTTTTGTCACAGCAGTACATTGCACTGTGTATAATTACTAAACAGACTTTCTTTTTCTGTAGATGAACAAGCCTTGCCAGATGGATCAAAAGCGTTCCCATTCAACGGGCGATCCTTCCTGTCAACCATCCACAATGCCTGAGCGTGCAAGGAACAACAGTGGTCCGTTAGATTTGACGAATTATTATATTTCCAAATTGCCCAATACCATTTTGATCAAAATTATTCAATTACTGCCAATTACGCAATGGCCAACCTTGGAATTGGTCAATCATGCGTTTTTGAGATGCCACAATGGAAGCTTGGCGAAAAGTGAGGGAGATCGATGTTGAGAATGATTTTTGTTGCAACGGATTGTTTAAAATCAACACGACTGATAAATTGAATTCGATATTGGAGAAATTATTGAAAAGAGCTTGGGATGTTAGCACGTTGGACTTTGCTGGGCTTACGGTTTATTTGGAGGAGAGCACTGTCGATTTGCTGACAGATTTTGATCATTTGGAACGGATCCGCTTCAAAGAATGTTGCATGGCTAGTAGGTTATTAGAAAGATTATTAACCAACAGCAACATCCGACGCAATCTGAAAGAATTGGCTATGATTGATGTATCATTCGAAGGCGTGGCGAGAGAATTGGAACTGGCATTTGCTGGACTGAAGGGTAAACGATCATTGCAATTGGAGAAATTGGTGTATCATTCCGATTATGATAGTAGGCAAGACACATTCTTGAACTATCGATGGCACACAGATCACAGCCTTGTGTTTGGATGTAGTAAACTCAAATGAAGCGGCTATCACATCACTGCTTAATCGATGCACCAAATTGGATGATTTGCATTTGATGCAATTTTCAAAGAACTGTCAGCAAGTTTTACAAGCACTAATCTCGTCTCCAGTGTTGTCCAAGTTCAAACTTGAATGGTGTCCTGGTCAAGGTTGTTGGGATGAAGTAAACATTGCTTCTGAACATCTAATTCAGATGCTCGGTCAACGTCCATGTCAATTAACAGAATTTTCACTGATTAATTCAAGTAGCGACATCATCGTTCGAGCCATCATCGATCATCTTCAACATCTAACAATGCTTGATCTAGATGTACGTCATTGCGACACTGATTCTGTCAAGCAAATGCTGATGAAATTGACGGGTTTGAAGATTTTGTGCTTTAGAGGCATTAAATCGGCCTTCTTGATCGAAATAGCACCATTCATTACTGAGTTGACGAATCTGAAATATTTGTCATTACGTATAAGTGAACCGGATCATGAACAGCTGGGATATGCTGATGTTCTTACCCAATTGGCTTCTTTGAAGGAATTATATTTGGAATTGTTCGAGGATAATGCTCTTACCAAACTGGCTATGAATGGAGGATTACCTAAATTGGAAACGCTGTCCATATGCATGGATAAGAATATGGACGAAAAGATTACTCCGTTATTGGGAACCATAAAATGCTTGCGTGTATTGTGTTTGAGTTACTGTTCAGATGATTCTTTGAAAGTTGTTGCCAAATCGTGTCCATTATTGCGTGAATTACAAATAAAGGACTCTTCAGTCACTCCAAATGGCATACAGTCTGTAATTGATGGATGTCCGAACTTGAAGAAAATAAAAGCCAGGCGTGTGGATGAGCTATTCAAATACCGTTTAAAGGATAGGAAATACAGGAAAATCATATTCAAAAGATAAATTTGGACTCATCAGGTGATGATTCTTGGTTTACGTTTGGCATGCGATTAGCGATTCCATAATGTCATCGTGAAACGATTGCCTTGCATTTATATTGCATTGATTGATCTGGAATGCTAATTTTATGCAAACACATGTGGCTTATGAATTTTGCTAATGCGAAGTAAATAAATGTGGTTGAAATCGCAGTGTATAGATTCTGATGACGGTGGTGTATATTGTGACTGGCGAATTGTATCAAGTGCACACTTGGTATAAGCAGTTCGACACTCGCTCATGTCAGCTAGGGAGCTCGTGTCAGCTTGGGAGCTCGTGTCAGCTAGGGAGCTCATGTCAGCTAGGGAGCTCGTGTCCATCACATGCTTATGCATGCTGGCATGTGGCCAAGAATCTTGCTCTAGTTACATGTCTTTACAAGAACATTTTGCAAAATTGGTTTGCAATCTCGTAGCTGAAATTTCTCGTCTGTATATTTTCGCGTTTCACATACTTCAAGCCGACGGATTTCCATAACAGACGGTGTTGACCTGACGAAATTCTGGTAAGGTCATACATGTGTAAAAATTTTCTGATAGAATGGTATAATTTGATTGTAATCAAGTATCATAGCGAATAATCCTCTCTTGTCAGCACTAACGTGAGTGAGTACTCTATTTTATCATCTGAACGGAGAAATTAGCATTTTGGAGAAAGTCGATAACTAATCCTGAGCATTGTTGCACATGGAATGTAATCTGACCATTGCGATTGAACAAATTGGTGTATCATCGATGCTATCCTTCAATGCTGGAGGCATTCTTCAATACAGTCGATTGCACAAGAATGAGAACATTGTATGTGGATGCAAACACAATGACTCTTATCAGCCGTTATATTGCTACTTAATCGTTGCACCAAATTGGTCGACCTGTATTTGAGACATCTTCCATTCGACAGCGAAGCAATCTTCTTAGCGGCAACCACGTCTCCGGTATTATCGAAGTTGAAACTTGGATGGACGCTCTTGTTGGTCAATCATGGGTTTAACATTATGCTGGCCCATTTTATTCAGACGCTTGGTCAACGTGTATGTCGACTGAGCAAATTGTCACTCGATGAGTCATGTTGCGACAGTATCGTTCAAGCTATCACGAATTATCAGCAAAGTCTGAAAGTGCTCGAAATCGATGTTCGCCATTGCGGCACTGACGCAATTAAGCAAATGATCATGAAATTGAAGCGTTTGAAGTATTTGCGATTCCAAGGGGTTAGTTCGAACCTCTTAATTGAAATAGCACCATTCATTGAGGAGTTGCCGAGTCTGAAATATTTATCTATTCAAATGTTTGAAATCGATCGTCACCAGCTTTCGTATGCCGATGTTCTTCCTGGTTTTGCTTCATTGAAGCAATTACACATCCAGTTACATGATTATAGTAATGGCGACGGTATTACCAAGTTGGCTGAGAATGGTGGCTTACCGAATTTGGAAAAGCTGGGTATATCCATGAATAAGAATATGGACAAAAAGACTATTCCGTTCTTGGAAAGGTTGCCTCGCTTGCGTGAATTAACTTTAACTCACTGTTCAAACGTGGCTTTGGAAGCTGTAGCTAAATCTTGCCAATTATTGCGTGTGTTGGACATGTCAAATTGCTCTTCAGTCACTCGGGTTGCCATGCAATTGGTTATTGATGGATGTCCGAACTTGAAGAAATACAAGCCTTAGGGGTAGACAGAGAAATGGAAGGGTATTGGTATCCAGACGGATTGAACATTCGCAAATACAGGAAAATCATATTCAAGTAATAAATTTGGAATCGTGCTTTGATGATTCGTGTTTTAAATTTGACACTCGAATTTATGTGCTAATGATTCTATGATGTTATCGAGCCGTCTGCCTTGCCTTGTAAACTGCTTTGATTGATCTGGAATATTTGAACCTTTTTCGTGCAACGCAAACGCATGTGGATTTTGAATTTTGTGAATGGCATAAAAATTGAACTTGATGAAGACCATTTTTATGTTGATCATGAAAACAAATTCACATTATTTTATGGACTATATAAACCGTATACATTATTTAAAATGTATTTGATTTATTGTCAGAATTTGATCATTTGGAAAGAGTCTCTTTGATGGACACCCAGATCAGTCATAGCATTGTGGCGAGATTTTTGTCCAGTAGCGAGAGTCGAAGGACATTGAAAGAATTGGTTATTTTTGATTCAGCGTACAGTGCAGGCAGTAAATTCGAAGTGGCAGTTGAGGAAGGGAAACCAGCATTGCAATTGGAGAAATTCGTTTATAAATGGGGTTGTTGTTATGAATCGACAGACACGTTTTTCATGATCAATGACGTATCCAGGCTGAGGATTTTGAGTTTGGACGTGACACGCTTGAATCAAGCAGCCGTGATATTGTTGCTCAATCGTTGCACCAAATTGGTTGACCTCCATTTGAAGATATTTGTTCAAAAATGTGGGCAAATATTGCAAGCGGCGGCCACATCTCCGGTATTATCCGCATTGAAATTTGAATTCCATGCTGGTCACTGCTATGAATATTTTGCTGCCTTTGAGAATCTTATTCAAAATATCGGCGTTCGTCCATGTCAATTGACTGAACTTTCAGTGAACTGTTGCAATGACAACGCGATACGAGCTATCACCAATCATTTACAAGATTTGAGTAAGCTTGATATGATTGTTCGTGATTGCGGCATTGATTCAGTAAAGAAACTGCTCATGAAATTGAAGCGTTTGGAAGAACTGCGACTTCAATGGATGACATCAAATTACTTGGTAGAGATAGCGCCATTCATCGAAGAGTTGACCAAGTTGAAGTATTTGAATGTTCATATATTTGGAACCAATGATGGACAACTCGGATATGTCGACATTCTGTCGAATTTCCCGATGTTCAAATATTGCTTTTAATATGCAGTCACAATGTATCGATTTCTGACCAGGTGGTACAGCATGATCGATTGTATAGATATACTGTAGATGCTCGATTAAAATCAAGGTGCCTGTTTCGTTTTGAAGATGTCAATGAAAGCAAAAGACATATTGATTGTTGGTGATCCAGTTGATTATTTTCTTACTTCTTGAGATGTATGTATTTCAAATGAACAGGAATTCATTTCACACAAATATAAATAAGCTTGCTGTTGTTGATTCTGCATGAATCATTCTTTGTTTATGATTTTGTACATATCGCGAATAAAAACGTAAGTGTTTCTCTGAAATGCGTCAAGACATATAAACATCCCATGGTGCAAAAAAATTTGGCAACAAAATTGCTCTATGCCAATCAATCTCCAACTGGGAAAAATCCAAAATTATTTGAGTCTCATTTGTTTACGCTTTCAAATCAACATCACGTGGATAGTGTGATAAGGCTGTGATAAAAGTATATTGTCAACATGGGCGAGGAGACACAGCAAATGACGCTTTTAGTCAACATTAGGTCTGCAACATGTGACCACAGCCATGATAAAGTATCACCCGACATGGTTGTTTGGCGTATTGTACCACCTAAAAATGCATATATAATACTCTTCGCGTATTATGAACAAATCACAAGTGAAAGTAACTGCTCCAACTTCGTCTCATTGTTGGTTGAAATGAACTGAGCCACACGATGTACACCATGATCAGCCACCAGTATACCAATTCCATGAATTTTACTTCGTTGCATCCATTGAGTGATCTGGTTGAGGTCATTCATCAACACGGCTTGGCATCCAAACTCATCACCAAAGTTCCGTTAAGAGTTGGGCAAATCGTGTATCCGCTCGTGAATCTTACTCTGAACATGGTCAAACGATATACATCCGTTCAGTTGGGAGAAAATCACTGCGAGCTCAATTCAGATTTCGTTTATATGAACCATTCATGCGATCCATCCGTGATAATGGACATCAGGCGTCGATTGGTAATTGCCTGCAAAGATTTGAGCGTGGGCGATGAGCTCACTTGGTTTTATCCCTCGACCGAATGGGATATGGATCAGCCGTTCGACTGTTGGTGCGGTGCCACCAAGTGCGTCTTACGCGTTCGAGGGGCGAAATATTTGTCACAAAAGCAATTGGACGGTTATTTTATTAATTCGCATATTGTCGAAATGAAAAGGAAACAGAAAACGAATCCATAATTTTGTGTTCAGTATGTGCCACAAACCTGTACCTTGTTGTTTGAACTGTATTTACTTAATTTTGTATCTGTGATTCATGCAGAAGGGTTTAAAAATCACCCACTTTGGCTTTCTGTTTTAAGACAGATGAACATTTACGTTTCCTCATGTTGTTATTTGCAATAATTTTGCTCTCAAACGAATTGCAAGTCTGTAAAAAAGCTAGCAAAGTGGCAAAAATGACCAGCAGAATGGATTTTATTGAATTTTATGATCTGTTTAGCCTTGTTTCAGTCAACATTCAAAGAGGCAAACATAAACGCTTGTTCTTGTGTTAATTTTAATGACACATCTTCATCTGATGTTGCTCATTAATTTTTAAATGTCTACACAGCTTCTTAAGCTTCCTTATTATGAATAATTATTTAAGCTGGCTTCATGAACAAATTGCACGTGAGCTAGATTGCCTAGGCGACATTTCGTACAAGTTTTGGAAAAGTTGAAAACATGCTTGCTGATTTTATTCAGAAGCAATGCTTATTATTTAAAAGCCGCTTAGAAATGTTGTTCGATAATAGCATGGTTATAAACATGTCTGATATTTAGCAATGTCATTTTTGTTAGACTCGGTCACATCTGGCCTAGTCCAATCTAACATCAGTAAAGCCTGTGGCAAATATGCCAAACGAATCTTGCATTCCACTTTGGATGCCAGACGGATATGATTTTAGCATTTTTGAGAATTCCGAACAGCGTGAAGCATTCTGCATCAATATCATACATTCTGCATTTCGAAAAGAGATCATTGAGAAAATTATCGTATTTACTCAGGCTATCGGTGGACCGATAGGTTTGATTGGCACCATCCTGCTGATCTTTACATTCTTTCAATCATCATTTACTGGCCCTAGTTTCATTTATCACAAAGCCACAGCATTGTTGGAATTAATTCACATAAGCATTTTGACATGGTCTGCCGAATGCAACGTATTATTTATGTACGGCTATGCAGTTTTTAATTACAATTGGGTCTGGGATCAATGTTGGTCTTATGGGTGGACCGTGGCCGATGGATCGAAAGATGCTATTGCGGCAATCACTGCTTTGATGTCAGTGGAACGATTCATCGCTGTCCGTGTTCCCTCCAAATTTCATTTGGTCAATCGAAACGTGGTGGCTATAGCTGGTGTCTGTTTGAGTATTCTCTACGCATATCCCCCATATTTGATGCAAATCATTCATTGTCGGATTGACCCACTGGCGCTGAAAGTATCGGATACTTTGCTCTGGATAATTTGGCCATGCTTTAGATTCGCATTATCATTGGTGTCTTGCGTTTGTAGCGTTTTCATAATTCTCACTTTGAAGCAACAAGGCGTTTTTAAAGTGATTGCTGGAAATGTGAATACAGCAGAATTGATGGAAATGAGAAATTTGTGCAAATTGCAAGTGTTGACGGCCAGTACGATTCTCTTTGATACATTCATCTGGGCTGTTTCGAGAATATCTCACACTTTGTGGGGTGCCACAAGCGCTGATTTCATGAATCTCACCAACCCACCCAGTTACGATCGATTGATGCTATTATTATGGATACGTCGAATCGATATGTACGGATGGTTGGCACATAATACTGCCACCATATTGGTGCACTGCGGTCGATTTTATGTGTATTTCGGATTGCATAAGCGATTTCGGAATGGATTCTTGGAAGGTTCGAGATTGAAGAAAAGCACAGCGATACAGATAATTAGCATTAGAACACCAAATCAGCCAGGTATTTTTCGTGGGCCAATGGCGACCAATCTTGTCTGAGAACGGTGTCAGCTGTGATGGAATGATAAGGTGTGATAATGTTTGCCATTTTATAGAACACCAATCATTTGGAGTCCAGACTTCTGAAGAAAAACTCACCTAACAGTGCAGCTACCCTCTGGTCCCCCCTCGCCCAACATTTTTCTTAGGTACAAATCACACTTAGAATCTACATAGTCGATTAAATCATCACATGCAAAGTGCTCATTGTTCATTCCAAAAAATCTTATGTTCGATCACATTGAGTTGCATTGATCAACGGATTATAGCCAGATACATAAAATCGATTAGTGATGATCCTGCTGTCACCAATGTCCCATCTTTCCCAACATCTGCTGGCCCACACTAGAATCAGTGGTCACTAGGGTGAAATTGGTTGATTCAGTTTCTATATATACATATTTCTTGACCAGTGGTCATGGCTATAGCTGTTGGTGGAGGAGTACTGCCATTTGAAATTTGACTGATCGCCCATAAAATACGAGCACACTGATTATTGTCAGCATAAGGTTCATCAAAAATATCAATTCACCCAGACTATGATGACCAGTACCATCAGGTAGGTTGAGCCATACTTCTTGGCTAACACATGGAAATGGGTAACGCGATTGACAGCAGAATTCAGACCGAATTTTACAGACGCCCAAATCAAACCAGTTGAAAATTTTAAAGCATTCTAACAGCAGCTTAGGCGGCTAGGCAGGTTGATAACAGAATTTCAGCTATTGCCTTTTCTAGGCCAGCGTCATATGGAATTGACCTGAGTAAGAAAAATATGCGCGAACAAGGGGTGGTTTGTCATGCTTCTTCTGCATAATCCTGACATTTTTTGCTTACGTGATGATTCATGCTTCCAATTTCAGAGCTGAAGCCATTTTCGAATATCAAATGACGAGCATGGGTCTGAACATTTGAACATGCATTTTTCCAAAGTAAACACCTTTCATCATGGACATTGGCACTGGTTCAATGGCCTTCTATAATGACCGACATTTCTTCATGCGATGATTAGGTGCTTCCATGGCATAGCTGAAGGTGCATTGGTTGAATGCCAGACGATGAGAAAGAATCTGAACAAATCGCAGGTATCGCTCATTCTCAAGGCATGGACAAACACCATAATAATGAGCTTGTGAATTTTATTAATGATGCGAAACAATTTTTGAGAATATTACTAACTCATAAATGACATTTTACTCCTAACTCCCCTGTCAGCATGACTTTCAATAAAAGCAAGACCAAAAAACAAAAAAATACGATTAGCAAGATCACACAAAACAACTCGATAATGCAAAATGCGCAAGTTTTCTCCGATCCTGATGACGACGGTGATGGTTTGTTGGTGGTGCTTGTAAATTTCATCCTGGTTGTGCTGTACGTATTCGCCTCGTTTGTATCCGGCTTTAAAGTCGGGAGAGTGGTACTTGAATCCGCGGTGCTGATATTCATGCTATCCACAGTTGTAGCCGATGATGAGGTGGCCGAGATCAGTTTGCATATTTTATTTACCATTGTATATAGCCTGTAGACACGATTTGTAGGTGCATCGAAAGAAGGGGGTGGATTTTCCCTGACATGGACACTATCAAAAGGCATATCGATCGAATTTGGCGCATCAAACTGCGCAGGGCATGGTAAAACTTGCAAGCAATGCCAAATTCTGAACATTTTTGAGTCAGTGAAAATGCAATCTGCTAATACCGGATTGAATTTCTGCATAAATGTCATTTAGCCAGCCTTATTCAGTGTAAAACATGCCACGAAAAGCACAGATTTTCATTGAGATTGCTCAAGTGGTTGTGAGGATAAGAAGCATACAGCAAAAAGCCATATTTGGGATTTATATTAGTCAAATTGCGGTGCCATTTTAAATCTGATGACATGTATGTTTTATAAAATGACACTGATTTATTAGTCATTTCTATTAAAAATAGCAAATGACTTCAAGATTACGTATTTGCAATTTGACGTGCACATTTGAATTTTCTTGATTCGCGCAAGAAAATTTTGTCTGCTAGTCCAAGCTAGCAGCTACTGAATTCACGGAAAATTCACTCCAAATCGATTTTGAACTGAAATGCATGCTTTTCTAGTCCTCTATCAGCCTACGTTTTCTTAAAATTGTTCAAAATGTCTCATGTTTCAAGGGTGATAAGCCATTTTTGAGCATTTTTCTTCAACACTCAAACAATGACCCTTTTGGAGGATAACAGAATGAAAGAGCAACCTTCAGTCTGTTTAGAAAACAACTTTTCGGCACTTTCCTAAGAATTCATGAAATGGCAGCCATTCAAAAAAAGTCATTTTTGGCTAATTTTTCCAACTTCAGAAATCCATGTTTCGAGAATGTTTACGAATGCATTTCGATGGGCTATCAGATGATACGCCTTTTTCCAGAATCCCCGAGATGGGTTGTCCAGTTAGCAATGCGCTTGGGCTGAGGCACATAGAAATCATATCTCAAATACTAATGCATACCTGGTCCGCATATTTTCTCGCCACACTCGTTGCAACGTTCACCTTTCAACATCGGAACGCATATCTTCGAACACCTCTTGTATTTGCATTCTTTACTATCCAGATCGGTCTTTGGATACATGTACGTGTTGTGGCAACTCTGAAACAGCCGGTTTTCAGTAAAAGTTCACGTGTGCAGTGCCATGATAAGCGACCATGCGCCATTTAGGTGAAGCTCAGGACTTTTAGCCAAAAGATACAATTGACTTACTTCCAATGCGCCTAACGCGTATGGTGTCAATAGGAAGAATATACTCATACGAATATGCATTTTGATACTAATCAAAACTTCAACTGGTTGTAAAAGCAGCGAAACTGTCAAGCACAACTCCTGCCATTCATTTTTTTTTTAAAATTTATCTCTTTATTGCTCCCTCTACTATGCCCGGAGGCGATCACTCAAGGGGGTTATCATATTTTTATCACACAATCTTCTGTTAGTCGGGGCTGCCACTGTCGTGGTTGGTGCTGAGAAACATTGTATCGTAATCCGC
>JAQIWJ010000258.1:0-26325 GCA_034695185.1 Discolaimus major
CTTAGTTGCAACAGGTGAATATTCAGCTGGTCACTCACAATGTGCTTGACCAGGAGGTAAATTATGATGGCCTGGATGACCTATATGGCTAGAATGATCCTTGCAGCCCGGATTGTGGAAGCTGGGAAAAAGAGGTAAAATAATCTTTCTCCAATACAGGACAATTCTGTTAGCATATACAGTATGCCACAAATTCCTCTCTTGCATCCCAATTGAAAAATGCTATCTTTCTGGCAGATAATTCAAATAAACCCATATCACATTTGTCCTGAACAAGCTGATACTAATGCAGCTTACAAAAATATCATAACGAAACGTGTTCAAATCATCTTCGATATTTTCTGGACCCGTTTTCGATTAAATTTCTCAATTGCTTATTAGATAACGTATATAGAAGTGGTGCAAATGCGCAATTGACGAACGGCATCAAATGCATTATCAAAGCCATGATTACGGGCCAGGCAGGACCAGCGTTTTGCTGTTGATCAGCATCGGACGTGGCCATTTGCAAGGGTACATTCACGCACCAATACGGCGTCCATGTGCATACATAGAAAACGACCAATTTCGCCACCGATTTAGCCGTTTGATAAAATCGATAATTCCTAGGTTGCTGCGTGTCCAATACATTCTGGCCTTGCTGTTTTCGTAATCGATAAACTCGTTGAAGGATAGCCGAATAGGAAATCAGCATGATTGTCACCGGTATGACGAATCCGATGACAAACAACGAGATGAAGAACGACGATTGAGTATCGTGATCATCGCTCAATTGGAATATGCATTTTTTCCCGAAATGAACCAACGTATCGTTGAGTGTATTCTTATCCAAAACGTAGTACACGTCGTAATGCTGAAATATGGCGTGCGTTTTCCACAAGACCACGCCCAAACCGAGACACGTTTGTATCAATGCCCAAGTCCAATTTTTGTACATGCATTTCAATTGGGGGTAACAAACTGCGAAATAGCAACTGATCGATAATAATGCCACGATCAACGATGACATTGTTTTGTTCAATAATTCCAACGTCCAATACAATGGGCACAACGTATTCGGCAGTGGCCAATTTCCGGATACCATATCCGCCACGGCTATTGGCATGGAGAATGTGATCAATACATTCATACATGCTAAGCATAGGATGAATACCACAACGTTCATCATCCGATTACTTCCGTATTTTGATAAGACCGATATCATAACACCTATGACCCAAATATTACTGATCAAACTGGCCATGAATAAGAATGAATATAAGGAGCTTATGATGATCTCTGATACGGATAACTGTTTGAGCGAATCACTTTCGATAACGCTGACAGTATCGTTGAAAATTTGTGTGATCATTTCATTGAGATGATCGACCTGTACAAGAAATGCCGTATGGCTTTCAATTTCTTCCGATTGATCCATACTTTTTGGATAAGGCGTTGAAGCTAGGAAATGAAAACGGACTGGATTGTGAAATGAAAATCCGAAGCTATAATTACGCGGTGGCACAAACAACAACGGGTAGGCGAGGCGGTGCGAAGTATGGATAATTAGAACATCCCCACACGGTGTCCATTGATCATTACACAGAAACCCTGCGGTGATAAAGTCCACGTGAAGCCTATGTAAAACTTTTCAGGGACGTAGACACCTTCAATGTAAACGTACCCTTTAATTAGGGGAAATTTCACAACTTCCTCTCGTCTTTCCTGCACTTAGCAAATTTCTATACACTTTCATAAATGAACTGTGAATAATGTGTTCAGATCAGTTCAAGACTCGTTCGCTCCAGGTATCAGCACTAGCTGACAATAGTGCCAGCTCAGGAATTTAGTTAGACAACATCATTAGGCCTAAAAAATTCATGTATCTCCAGAGTGACTATAGCCAGGCAACAAAACGTTCAAAAATCTTGTGAATTTGCCATTCGATAGTTAGGAATCAGGAGTACACGTCACAATTTTAAAGTTTTAACATGGTGAGCCTTATCATCGAATTCGGAGATAATTCCTACAGGAAGTCGCGAAAAGAATGATGCGAAATGCCATCTGTGCTGGCACTATTCAATGAATTTTCGAATAGCTGTGTCCTGTGCTAATGTAATTAGCTGGCAATTCTGGTAGTCTCATTCATGACGGATGATAACCTAGCTCAGCATAAAATCACTTTGGCCGCAGAGACCACATGTTATGCTAACTAATCACTGATAAGCTGGGCAGGCAATTGCCACTGTGCCATTACAATATGACCAGCTCAATATTACAAGATGCTAACCCACCAGGAAAATGCCCTGCCCACGCAATGATCACAGCAAATCAGCTATCTCATTGAAAAAGTACTGCCAGGCCTAAGGCCATTCAGGATTCCAACGTCATCATTTGACCCCCTAGAGAAAATTGATCATTCATTACAGCCTGTTTTCAATGCGAGGCACCTTGACTAGACATGCCTTTGGGAAATACGAGCATTTCATTATTTTATGATGGCTGCTAACTTTTTATTATCAGTTTCCCTAAGGCTGAAATGCACCGACCTCATTTGCGTTTTATGCCTTTTTGTATGGATCAAAATACACACTGTGAACGATCATCAAAATCTGTCCAAATTTTACACAAAAGGCGGATCATAAATTTTTGTAAGGGGCAGGCTAGATTCCAGTGGCAAGTCGATTCGATTGTTACTTCAATGAAATTCACGTGCTATTTCTGCCACGCTTGGTGTGACGACAATTGAAGCATGCGCTAATGATAGCATGACGTCTGGTTCGTCATGTGGTTACGCATTCTGTATTGTCACCTGGTCCAAACCTTGCTAAGAAAAGTTCAACCTACAATCTGTTACTGAAGCCGAATCGAAATCAACTACCTACGCACCTGCGCAAGCGGTTTTTGTCAAAAAAGTACATTGATGCATGATTCAGCTTCGAATTAGAACCTGACATTTAAAAGCCGAAACCAAGGATACACACCATATGCAATCAGTGGTTTGATTTGGCTAGTGGCTTCTTCCAGCCATCTGACAAGGGAAGCTCCCCGAGTGCCATTCCCCGATTCCGATCGAAAGTACCTTATTTGAAAGGGCTTTTCACGCTGAGGACGAAAATGATGTTTATTTGGGCTACATTTGACTCTGTGACCAGTGAATGACCACTGAAGTGGGCACACGATTTGCATCCAGGCTCAAATGAGAGAGCACAATGCCCTGAATCAGAATCCGGCCATCTTTTATGGTTACATGTAAGCACTGACCAAAAAATGACCAAAAACAGCCAAAAACCCATTATAAGAATGGACAATGGCCAATATCTAGGAAACTGTTCAGCTGTTGCCAAAATTATTTACAGATTTGACATCAGTGAGAAACAGGCTTTCATTTTATGTGCATATCAGTCCATTTGGCATTGGTCAGTTGTCCACTTTGATGGTCATTATCTAGCTGACCAAGCAAATGTAGCCGCTATAAATGCGATTTTCGGATTCTACATTGTCTACTCTATATTTCCTGCAATTTTGGCTGCGATAGCAATCTGGCACTTGGGGAGCTTCCCTTGTGAGTATTCACATCTTTTGATTTGCAATCGCTATAACATTTGGGCAAATTATAGCCCAACATTTCCAAGTGACGTGCCTTTATTTTCACTACAATTTCCACATGCATGTGCCATTATGTGGCTGAGCAAACAGTATCAATCAATCACTGGGTGTAGGGTTATAAGTTGACAAACATGTTTGACAAGAGATATTCAGTTGTGATAAATTAGCAGTAATATCTCCATATCTTATCCATATGGGTACCATCCATAACCCAGGTACTATGCATATTCAAAGTTGCCTATGGCGTCAAACCCCATGAATCTGGGCCAATAAATGCTTCCACTGGGCAGGCTCAGCATAGTTGAAAACGTTGATTATGCTAATCGATTGGAAACGAAATATCACATCTGGGCCTCCAAATTTTGGAATTCTGGAGGCACTATTCCTCTGTTATTAGGCAAAACTGACCACATGTCACAATTCATTATACCAACATGCCCATCTTTTAGGCCATTCACGAATAATTATGTTTTCCAAGCACTGCTGAGCAATACAATGGGTCAATTGACGATTCGAATAAAACTGTAATCTTCTCGGGGAATTGCAATCCACTTATGAACGTGAACGATCATCAGTTATTTATTCTGTTGGGAAGGCTGGTGTTGCATACATTAGCATTCTGCACAAATTTATGGTTAGCCACCTTCTCTATGATATTCATTCGCATGGGTCGAGCAAGATTTTCGCCAAAACCTTTATGCTATCTGGTATTAAGCGGATCCATGGCTGGCGTTTACAAAGCCTCTTTCAAATGGCAGTAGCATGCGAAACATTGATGGTCCCAAAATCCAGCAGGAAATTGACGATTTGGTTGCCAATCTACGATGCTAGGGCCCCAATCAACAAGACAACTCCGGTTTGCGGGTTCTCTCTGCGGGTTGCGAGCAAAGGTTCGGGTTTTCTTGGGTGTGTGGGGACAAAGCACAAAAGTGCCAGAATGGCAAGAATTTCGAAATAAATCACTTCCCAGATTATCAGTAAAGGCTAAAATGGATATCCTGTGTTTACCGGACGAGATGCTATTGAAAATATTCGATAATTTGCCATTTCAAGAGCAGGTTCGATTGGGACGAGTCAATCGACGATTCCGTGGATTATCTACGAAAATTATTTCGAAAACGACGGAATTGGATTTATCTCAAGATATTTTCGAGAAATTGACCCCGAATTCGTTCAAGGCCTTGATGAAATGCGCCGACAATTTCGAATGGTTGGGAATGTCGTATGGACCTTGTGAAATGGCGGATGTTTTCGTCAAGGTATTCTCTCAATTCTTGTGTCCGAAGATGATCGATTTGAATTTCGGAGTCGCGAATTTGGGAAGCGTGACATTCGGACATATTCTATCGAATAATCCGAATTTGGAACGTATTGAAGGTTATTCGTTGATTTGGAACGGGGGTGATTATTTCCCATTGGATATGCAACATGTCAATCTGTGCCGTTTATCGATTCACAATTGCAATAGTAATTTCATTCGATGCATAACCGATTATTGCCCGAATTTGGAAGAATTCACCGTGGGTGGAATGCTGCGAGGCATAAACGAGGAGATTCTGGATAACTTCATTCGCACATGCCCGAATTTGAATCGAATTAATATTGCCGCAATCGACAATGATGAATTCGATTTGAATTCGTTGGATCATATTTGGAATTTACATTCGCTTTACGAATTCGGATTAACCGGCGAGGTGGATATCAGCAACGATGCTTTAAAGAAGATAACGACTTCATTCCCGGATTTGGCGGATCTGCATCTTGGCTATCTAGATCTTCCGACCAATGGAGCGTTGGCTAATTTGGTGCATCTGAAGGCTTTCACCGCCAATGCTATCCCAGGGTTATTCGATTCCGTTATTCAAGAATTAATGACGTGAAAAAATTTGGTCACTTTACGCTGCCTCGATTGCTTTCTTCCACAAGACCTCGTCATCGATCTGGTTCATTCGTGCCCGAAATTGATCGATATCCAGTTGACGGATGTGGAAGATATTGATTCGGTACCAGAGGCCATGGAGTTTTTGGAAACTTTATTCACCGGATTGGACAGGAATTTGACCATTACATTCAGTTTTGATCCTGATGTTTTTGAAGACGATGATTCTGAAGACGATGGTTCTGAATATGGTCCACGACTTTATGCTACGCAAGAAGTTCAAGATGCGATCGATCAAATCAACGACAGCGTGATTCAAAATGGTGGCAATCACAAATTGACTGTAGTTGTAAAAGAAGATTAACTTCAAAGGACAGATTTTATTGAACAAGGTCGATGTGGTGAATTCTGGACTATGTACTAACATTCTGAATGGTTTTTTCACTTCGTACTGAATGATAGTCAGCATAAGCTTATTTACTCACTTTTTTTGGACCATGCAATAACATTAGTGAATAATCTTTGATTTTTTAGTTTGCTCATTTTTGATGCCTTGAATGCAAATTTGCTATCATATGTCTGCCTTGATTAACGTCAGCTGCTGGAATGGGATTTTCTTCAGAATGAACACTGGTGTATGAATTTCGCAATATCGCATGATTCTTTCCATCATTGACGGTTGATTTAATATTCACTGGAAGTACGAAATATCGGTTTCTGATTCAAACCTATTTTCGTTGATCCACCTTGGATGTTGAACCAAGGATGGTTGAATATTTGGGCCATCAAGCGTTTTGTCTCCATTTGGCCAATGCTTTGCCGATGATGGAGCATGTCAATACGGACATAACAAATTGCATTCACGGCGTACTGTACAAAATTCACCATTTTTGACAAAATAAACATGACCACAAGATTTACAGGAATCTCTTTCAGACATAGATAAATTGATTATTGTCTATTTCGAATTCTGTCAACACCAAAAGATTCAGCAAGCATAATTGTCTTAGAAAAACATCCCATTTTCGTGGCTGATATCATGACCATTATGCTTATGGGATGATTTGAAAATTGGGATTTTCTCTATGGTCAGTGATGACCATTAGCATCTTGGATGCATATTCTTATCATAATTGTGTGCCGATTCAATCTCTTAAAGATGGGCCTCAGCTGCTTGCATGGCAGAAAACTAGAGGGCACCATAACGCAGAATTCTCTGTTGAACAAAAATACGACCGAAATGCTTCCAGTGCAGGCGGTTACAGTATGTCAGCCAGGATCGAACTGACAAACGTCTGTGACGCAACAGCTTCCGTTTCAGTAGCAGCACGACCAAGCGTTCCGTTTGTATCAAATTTAGCGCCTGATGTATTGAAAAATTGTTTGGCAAGTTGTCAAAGCAACCCTAGTCTACCCGTTTTCTTGTGCTCACAATCCACGGGTCACGATTTTCACTGTATTGAATGAAATTCTGCTCGATTCCTAAAATCATAGTTTTCTGCACCCATTTCTTCTGATCCTCCTTCAATTGTCATGTTGTGTTTGCGATTTTTGCTTTATTCACCGCCTCATAGGCGCCTAGTTGACATTGATCGATAGAGGTGGACTAAATTTTGCAGTTGTTCACGTTTAGAAACGGTTATCAGCTGGCAAACACCATTGGCTGACTTCGTTCGCGAAGCCTATTTTCTCTCCCCTGTTTCACCTTTGGAACTAGTGCGGAAATTTTCACGCATTTTACTCCTCTTTCGTCTGCCGAAGACGAGTACACAAGTGTAACTTACGCTTCTCCAAATACCCCCCCCCCCCTAACGAAGTAGCTATGCTTTCCAAATCCACTTCACATAGATTCAGATGATCGTCTGGGTCTCTTATTTATCTTATTTACTCTAAATTTTAAAAATTTTCAAACATGAAGCAGTCACGAATGAAGCTGCTGGGAAAACCTAATGGAAATCTCCAGTTTTGACCGCCATTGCACAAGTTTTTGCGTCCAATGTTTTCCGTTTGTTCATAAGATTGATAATGAATCAATCTCCCTTAGCTAGTTTATAAGAATCAAAGGTTGAACTGAAGAACATCTGTTTTCTTGAGTCGAGTGATGGTGAAGAATGGTTTCAGATCACAAAAGTCATGGAAAGGATAGAAAGAAGGAATTGGTGAATCAATCTAATCAGCATCAATTCGATTATCATCAAAACGAATACAGAGAATACAACGATACCATGTCGCACGAAGAGCATACTTATTTTGCTGGCGTCGAAGGCGGTGCCACTAATTCGAAATTAGTCCTCATAAGGAATGATGGCGAAATTCTTACTTGGACGCATGGTCCTGGTACAAATTATTTGGTAATGCTGATCCGATTTTTATCAATTGCTGATATGCAGAAGCTAAAATTTTTAGCTCAATGGCATGGAAGATAATGCGAAACGCGTTCATGATTTGGTACAAGATGCGAAACGAGAAGCCGGATTACCGTATACCGTTGTCCTCAAAGGCCTGGTAAGCTAATCTCAGGCAGTATGCATTAGCTCGGCTGATCAAATTAGGATGCACAGATCACAGTGATCTTTCCAGGACATGTCTGCTGATTTTTGAACTGCCAATGTGAAATTGAGCATCTACTGATGCCTTGATTTGACTGAAATTCTCAATTTACTAATTTGCCTGCTAATTTTGCACTTCATTCTAATATGCTTATTTTGATACTGAGTTAGCATGATGCAATTCCGTTCAAAAATTCAGTAGTTTCCCAAAGTTAACATCATCCCATTGAGATCATCATAAAATTTGACAACCTTAGCACCGCCTTGAGGCAATATTCAATGCTTTTCATAGTGAAAAAATATGCTGATATATCTGAGCAAGGGCCTTGCTTATTCCCAACTCAGCTACTGATGTTGTCTTTTCCATCCGGGCCCACCTAAACAACCCTTTATCACTAGCATTATCTACAATGAGTATTTTTTGCAGGGTATGGCATTGAGCGGTGCTGAAGATGAGCACTCGAATCAAGATTTCTTGGAATCAGTGAAGACCTTGTTTCCGGATATTTCTGAATACGAGTATTTGACAAGCGATTCGGTTGGTACGATTGTCACTGCGTTGGAGAAAGGTGAGTCCAGAAATATACATGTTATTACACTGGTACTGATACGGTATCATATTTCAGGTGGCATAGTGCTCATTGCTGGCACTGGATCTTCATGTCGTTTGCTCAATCCCGATGGAAAAGTACATTGCGCTGGTGGATGGGGTCACATGATCGGTGATCAAGGAAGCGGTATGTGTTTGAATCTCAGGATTCTGATTGCGCAATCACATGCAGTGCGATCATGTATCATTTGATCATATTTGATCTGAACCACTGGTCATGTGATGACATGTGCACTGATCGATCAATGCCAGCCAATCATCCTGCAGTTATGATCACTACATATCTAAGCAAACTCTCATTTCAGCATTCTGGATTTCCATGCAAGCAATCAGGACGGTATTCGATTACGACGACGGCATCGGTAACTGCCCGTACGACACGACGTTCGTCAAAGAGAAAATGATGGAATTCTACGGATTGCGCAATAAAGTGGGCATGTTGGAGCATCTACATAAGAAATTCGACAAAGCGAAATTCGCCCAATTCTGTCAACTTCTATCGAATGGTAAGTGCAGTTGGATCAGGTCATTGGCATGAGTCACTCATGCCAATCTAAACCTGTCTTTTTTCAGGTGCCACCGAACGCAAGGATTTATTATGCTTCCATTTATTCCGTGAAGCTGGACGTATTTTGGGACGTCATGTATTGGCCGTTGCCAAATACGCCGATAAGATGCTATTGAACCAACAGGACGGTTTGCCAATTGTGACCGTGGGCTCCGTTTGGAAGAGCTTCGATTTATTGAAAGAAGGTGAGCATCATGTTCAGGGTCTTGGCAGGGTCCATTTGACCCTGCTCACGCACATGGATCCTGAATAGAACAGTCTCGCATTTTTCAAATTTTCAGGTTTCTTGGAAGGCCTTCAACCACGAGGCCGTGACGATGTGAAAATCCAAGAGATCAAGCTATTTCGATTGAAGACATCATCGGCAATCGGCGCAGCTTGGATGGCAGGCAAGAAAGGAGGCGTCACCTTGCCAATCGATTTCACCACCAATGCTGAAGTGTATTTTCAAACCTCACTGTGATTCATTCGAGATTGCGCATTCAAGTAATCAGAGTATTGATTTTTTTCCATATTTTGTAGTTCATAATTCATGATCATTATGATATTTTTTGTATTGTGCCTTTTCTATCAACTGCATTCAATTAGCATCAATGATTATATAGTATTCAGGTTATGTGAATGGATTATTTCATGAATAATATTGATATGAATAGTATTTACAGTACACGAATTCTAATATTTATCAAAAATAATGCGCATTGCATTAGATGAAATATCGAAACTATACACACCGCATAATCCACGTGATAGTATCACCAATATGGATATCACCCCGATGTCACAAATCCAGTACATATCCTCAAGTATACAAAGACGACCTATGGCGGATAATCCGCACATGATTAGGATTACTAAACCCCTACCCAATGCGATCCTACCATGGTAATGTGGCAACGAAAGCCAAAGGTGAAGAATACTATGACTAAATAATATCCACAAAGTCTCAATTTACAATGGTGCTCCGACTTGTTGCGATGAAGATCCACTAACGGCTGATAATGGACGTTTCGGAGCTACGCGTTGAGTCAATCCTTCGAATCGCTTGTAGGTGTAATTCATGAATACCAAATCTTCGGCGTCTTTCGGTGGTGGAGCGGATGCTGAAACGAGATATCCATGAGTAATCAGTATTCTCAGGCAAGAGACTTGGTACTTACGGAATTTCAAATCCACATCCGGGAATTCATCGAAATTGGACGTATCATCGATACTTCTCACTTCGATCTTGATCGGAGCTGGACGTTCTCGAATATGTCCCCAATCGAGACATTTGAAGAATGGGTGATCTTTGATCTCGTCCAAACCGCCTTTGCCCAGACGTTGATCAGGATTGCAGCAGAATCTGTAACAAGAGCCGAATTAGATCATGCTCAAAGTTACCTTGGCTCAGAATCACCTCTTTATCAAATGACGCGCCTCATTGGAAATTGGCATTTCGGGTGGAAAAATCAGCGTTTGTTGCCAGCACAATACTTTGCGATACGTTTCTTGAGGTGTTTCAGAGCAGAATGGTGGGTAACCTGAAAGAAAATCATCATGTACCAATTAGAAACTTTATCACAGCAATGCTTACCAATCAGCATTTCATACATGATGACGCCGAGTGACCACCAATCGCAGGAATTGGTATATCCGCCTTGGAGGAATACTTCTGGGGCAATGTAATCCGGCGTACCAACTGTGGAATATGCCAATGCACGCCGATTACGTTTCCAAGTTTCTGCTCGACGTTTCGAATCGTATGGTCGAGTGATGAAATCGCTGGGCAAGCCTTGACTGAGGTCCCGGTAGAAATCCGTTCTGTGAGCTTTCTTCAGACCAGTGCACAGACCGAAATCGGAAAGTTTCATGTGACCCTGAAAGAAAATCAGTCTGCAAATCTTATTCTTGCTGACTAATAAAATCACTTACCCTAGCATCCAATAGGAGATTATCCGGTTTGATATCGCGATGAATAAATCCAAGTTTATGAATACTCTCGATGGCCAACGCCGTTTCAGCAATGTAGAATTGGGTTGCTTCTTCGCTCAACGTATCCTTCTTCATCAGTAACGTCATCATGTCCCCTGAAAATGGCTAATTTTAGCTCCAAGCTAATAAACCAAGGCTAATGTCTTACCTCCGGGTAAAAATTCCATGACCAAATATAAATTGCAAGCGTCTTGGAAGGAATAATACATCTTCACTACCCATTCGCAATCGGCTTCGGATAAAATATCGCGTTCCGCTCGAACGTGAGCCACTTGCTCTTTCTCCAACATGTCGATCTTGCGTAAAATCTTCATGGCATACACGTGCCCGGTATCTTTCTTCTGAGTTAGACGGACCTGAAAGGAGACATGGATTATCCAAATGCTATATCCAATGAAAAACACAGAACTTACTTCACCAAATGCACCACGTCCAATGACCTTCAACGGTTCAAAATCATCGACCATCAAACGAGTACGTTTCAACCGCAGAAATTCGGTTTCTTTCACAGCGTGTTGTTGACGTCTGATGGCTTTCTGAAAAAGCCATATCGTTTACAACGATGGAAGGAGAAAATAAATTATTGAGTTTACTTCCTCTTCAGTCAAACCATCATCGTTCATCATTTTCTCCAATTTCTTGTACCTAAAATATTATTGATGAATCCATGGCCTCAGAAATAAGACTGTGAACATTTACCTATTTTCCCGATCAGCATGTTGAGCTAATAAATTACTGTAATAACTTTCCAACGCTAAACGCGCTCGATCAGCTTTCTCTTTCGTATATTGTGAAATTGCGACCCCGTTGATCATAATTGGCATGGAATTCGATGGTGACGTCGATGAACTAGTGATCGGTGCCGTCGAATTCGGTTGCTGAGCTTGTCCTGTTGCAGCAATCTTCATTTTAAATCACGAAATTATAATTGATCTATCGATTTTCTATTTTTGGAAGTAGAAAATTGGAGAAATTCATCACATGGCAAGGAAGGAAATGCAACTTTTGGGAAATCAGCCTGAATGCGCGAAATGCAGACATCCCGAATACTTATAGCAAAATACTGGCAAAACAAATTCTGCCAACGCAGTAACATTCCCGACGCCATCTTGTTTCATATGCCAAAGATGGTAAACCGAATAAAGGCAAATAATTGAATACGATTAATCCAACAATTTCCATTCATTTTGATCAAGAATTGATAATGATGAATTTTATCAAAACTATCGATTCTAGATAGTATCACGATTGATCGATTTTGTCGTATAGAGCATCATCGATTTTATGGAAATGTACTCTTGTATATTAAACTATAGATTGGCTTGAGCCTGAGATAATGGTTATCAATTTTTTAGTACGGATGTGAGCTGGCATACTGTAACCGCTTTCCCCAAACGATGCAAGCGTGAATTATGATAAACCTGAGAAAGTGCATATAATCCACGATATTTGCATCAGTGCTCTAACATGTCATCTGTTCAGTGTGATCAACAGAAATAATCAATACTAATGGCGATACTAATCAGATTATGTCCATTGAATAATTGAAGTACATTCCATGATCGATCAGTGTGCTATATGATTACGCATGATTTCTTCTCATTCCATGGATTTTGAGATTCCGGTACTCCAGCTATGAGATAATCCTTGGGTTTATTGGATTCGCAGTAATCGATGAGACTGAAAAAGCGACCGCTTAGTTGGTCATTCCTTGGTCACCAAGGGTGATAGCCTTATGAAAGACAGAATTTTCGCTGCGACAACACCATTCTTACTCTTTAGCAGTTTCAGAAATGCGTTTCCTTGGAGTTTTAGCCTCATTCCTCAATTGAACCATTTGTGCTCGAAGTGCATCCAATTGTTCTTTATTTGTCTTCGACATCTTGGGATCACTGATCAAATTTTCAAAATTTTCCAGTAAGCACTGCTTGCTACCTTGCCAGCACGAATAAGAACCGTAGCCAATGCACCGTTTTTGCTGGCTACCTGTTAGTAAATGGCCAGTGAATGTTTGCACCTGGCCCCATTGATCGATTAACGATTGAGCAAATCGAAAGCATAGGTGCGTGAGACATGAAGCCTCGGTCAACATTTCCCGATTTGCACCTGCCATTTGATACGTGTTTTCCTCATCAGCATTGGATGAATACGACAAGGCTTGCGTGTACAAAGAAATGCTCATAAGGCTGACAATAATATGGCTGATAGGATTTCCTCAGCTTAGCAAAAGCTGGTGGATTTTATGCAAAATCTTGCCATGCAAATCATGAGCAATGGCTCAAGGCAAAGCCTCGCCAGCAAGTTCTGAAATCTGATGGTTGTGATAAAAAAATTAGAGATCAAATCATTTTGGTCAATATCCACTCAGCAAGTTTGCTTTTCTTTTTACAGAAGCACATCACCAGATCAAGAAATCACTAGCAACAAGAATAAAACCCGCATTACGACCTCGAATATTATGTTCCAAATTTGACTTTGGATGTTCGTTCTGAAAACACACTGCTGCGTATTGGCATTCAATTTTCATGCATGCATGATCTACCTCGTTGAAGTTGAATACTCCTTTTTGGTGATTCTCCTGGTGGAGAATCCATATCGTCATCATTATCATTATCTTCGAAATGACTGATTTTTTCCTGCGTATTCATTTCTTCCGTATCGTCCGGCCAACCACGTCTAAGGAGTCTCATGGATAGTATGGTTACCATGACTGAAAATCGACTGAATTAAGGATAGAATGCATTTTTCTCATGTGTACCATGTACAATGACCAAGGCAATCAAGGAAGAATTGATTGATAAGGCCGTTTGCATAATTGATAAATCCGCTGAGTCAGATTGAGCCTGAAAAGTGCATTCATCATTGGCACATGGAAACATGCATTTTGGCAGGCCCCCTCTGGATCCGGGCGTACTGTACCTTTTGAATAGTACTTTCCGTCATTTTGATAGCACGTACTAAACCGTAAATGCACATTGATACGGAAGCAATCAAAATGGCATCCACAATAATACACAAGAATACTGCTGATCCGTAGACCATTTTCAAAGTTCCCAATCGATTATTCCGAACGTGCATGCAATTAGCTCTGATCAATAGTAAAAATAAGCCCACACCAACGCAACTCATTCCAATAACGCCGGCCCATATACCAGAACCGATTCTACATGTCCTTAGATAATATTGATAATTCTCAGGCGCTGTCGCCTGCGCAGAAACGGGTCGATAGATTAGGAATTGCGGTCTCAGTGTAGCCATGACTATGGATTCGAATGTGATCATTAGAACACAAAGAAGAAATTCGATACTGATCACTGCAGTCATGAACCCCAATATTCGTCGTTGTTCACGTCGAGACGGTACCAGTATTTTTACTTTTCCATCTGGTGCTGTGATTGTGACAGTTGGTGCTGAAGTTTGATCTGAAAATTCCAGGTGCACTGGTTGGATCAGTGAATTGAAGATGAGTATTTATGATGATCGTGCAAGTTGCACTGGTGATTGCATCAAAATTCAGCTGGTTCTTTCATTATTCGTCAATAGCAACTGTTTATTGGGCAGCAGTAATTTTCAAAGTCAAAAGATACATCATGTCAAGTCACCATTTGCTCATGAGGAACATGGTCAGGAATGAGTACAAAGCTACTTTCACAGCTTCTTATCCAGGTACATAGTGCATGATGCAAAATTGCAGCACAGGAAGTGACATCCTGGGTCAGGTGACAATTGTGCATGCATAAAAAAATTAGTGCTAATAAAGCATATGACTGCCCTGATCAGATCACAATGTCATTTCTGCAGTATGCAAAAGCTACTACTAACAATTCGATCAATCATGCCAATGCTATTTCAAAATTTTGAAATTTTATCCAAACCCTGATTTCAGGTTGTTTATCTGGGAAATTTTCAAAGCCATTTATCATCCCATGTCAAGAGATAAGCCCCTGCATTTTTCAATGTCAATCAATGTTAGCTGGCTAGCATTATCGATGCAAAAATTTAGGCATCAGCTAGAATTCAATGGGGATAAATCCATTGTGAATATCCAGGGGATTGGAAATATGATCCCTGATTTTGATGCATTGATAAGCATGCAAAATTTTTTTGTAGGGAGCTGAATGATAATGTATCATTTTGGCTATGAAAGAGATTCAATGCTTTGCAAAATGATTGGTTCATCATCCAAATCAGGCAACGAAGTCCATTTGCATAAAATCACCATTCATTGACATACCCAATTTATGTACGTCCCCATTAACAGTAGCCATAATGACCATTCCAATGTTCACCCCAAGCAATTGACTGAATTTAGTTTATTCAACTCGGAATGGTGGTGAAAATGTTCCAATAGAAAACTGAAAAGCACAAACGTTGAAGCCCATGTTATGAAGTTAGTAAAAGGCTATAGCTCATCCGAGTCATAAGGTATTCTATTGGAGTAGACGCCAACTGACGAACGTCTCGAAAGGTTGGATCAGTTGTGCAAAAAGTTTTTCAAAATACTTATTTTCTTACAAGCTAAGCAAGGTGACGTACACCGAGGGCAAACGTTTGTGAATTACGCAATCTTAGGCTTTAGCTTGCTAGAATCATCTTCAGTGTATCATATACAAAAATGATCATCCAAAATTCAATACCACTCATGCAATGGGAGACAATATATTTGATTCCAAAAGTAACGATTTTGATTTCCTCAAAAAACGGTACCCGTACCTGAAAAACTCCTCAAGCCGTCCATTTTCTTCGAAACCTATTAACGGCCACGGTGAAAGGAGGCAAAGAAAAGGGGGAGGGTAGGCAAAAAATCATTGCAACCAAACCATGCAAAAGCAACGTCCAACATCCAGAGACGTATTCGATCAAAGTAAAGAAAAACAGCGGAAAACGAGCCCAGCTAAAAGCTTACAACCGAGGGGATATAAGCATGAGGTTTTTTAATGCATTTTACTCAGTGTAACATTGATACCCAACCCATGCTTTTTTCTGGCTACCAAGGGATACATACATACATACGAGCCAATGGATAGCTTTTAATAAATGATGGACGAGTCTTTCCGATGACGCGTCTATGTTTTAAGATCAATCAGAAGCTAATGAAAAGGCTAAGATTTTCCCAAACACCCCAACCGATGAGGCGGAAATGAGAAATAGAGCTTTCATTTTGGCCAAAGGTTTTTATGGGGCCAGATATACTGGCCATTATTTGGGCGTTTAAAATGAGCCTTGGGAAGATCCCAGGATAAGAAAAGATAATAAAAAGTAGCAGGTTACGCGATGAAAATCGAATATACCAGATCTCGGGAGGATCGGGGAAAGCATTGGCTGTATCTCTGCCATACATTGCTGTCGGGTTCATTCATTTTGCATATATTTGTGGATAGCACCTGAACAAATAATTCCAGCAGACCTATCAGGCATTGGATTGGATTTTTGCCAGAAGTAATTGCAACTTAAACTGCAGCTAATTTTGCATGCGTAGGCTGAGATCTGATCACTGCCGATTATTGATTGATTTGCTTTTCACAAATGCTGTGATTCCAGATCACAAATTCTCACAATTTCATTTTCAATAAATCAAATTCAAGAACTGGGGCGGCGTTTTGCAATAGCTTTCTTCCAGCACTGCTTTTTATTTCATGATTGGCTTTTCAGAATGCAAATATGCGTGCTTCAATGAGGCTATACTGATGCGTTGTTTCAATAATATCAATCCATTTTAAATCCCACCCAGAAAGACGCATGAATAGTATTCAGTCGACTGCCAAAATTCCATCTTTGGCATAGTCGACTTTTGAAAACTAGTTTGAGAATATTCCATACATAACAACTTCAAAAGAGTAGTTCAAATTTTAGACTACAGTCCAATGTAGTACACGGCCATCTAAGAATAGTAGGCTTAGTAATGGCACCGCCGTCTCAAGTGAAAACCGCATCTGTGATCGATCAGAAATCGATTACTAAAATCGATCAGGGTCCGGATCAGAATGGTATAAAAAAAGCGGCTATAAAGAAGAAAAGACCAGCAGCTAAATCCAAACCAAGAGACAGATCCCCTACCTCATGTTTGAGCGATGGCCGTCCGATCGATATGGTCCTATGTTACAAACCGATGGAAGCCTCGGTCAAAAAGCGAGTACAGTACGCCAAATACAGGAGGAATTTCGAGAATCAATTACGTGCGCAGGGTTTGGAATTGGAATACGAAAGCAAGCATTTATCCAGGGATGGAAAAACGGCTTACGTGAAAATCCACGCCCCATTCGACGTTTTAGCTAGACAAGCTGAATTGCGTCGTTTGAGAAAACCCACACATCCGTACGATATTCCGAGAACAGAAAAGCGAGAAAATATCTTCACGAAATGTACGAAGAAATTATTCCACGACCCGTTTCGATTACAACCAAACCTCGAATACCCGTATAAGGATCAATTCACTGCGCCTTTTCGAAGGAAAAATCAAAACGATTTCATCGGCGTGGATGAGAGGGAGACATTTTTCACGCCCGCCGAAAGGGCGTATTTGACCTGGGATACTGTAAAAATCGCCACAGTCGAAGTCAAGAGGAAACGCGGATTCGTCGAGAGACCCATTGTGGATATGGGGAATGTCCTCTTGGATCCGCATGCTAAATTCGGGAAGCTGTTCAGGCGGCCGAGTGAAATGCCACAAATGATCTCGGTGGATGAAAGGGAAAAGCAAAATCGGCCCACCATGTTGAGAGTGGGCATAGATTATTTACTTCAAATGAATGTTTACGAATCCATGTACGCATTGCATGATTCGGATTTGGATAGTCAACATTTCGAGCAATTGCAGAGTAAGAAAAAAGTTACAGTATGCCGCATAAGGCGCTTCTGGAGGTCCATTCTCAAGCCAGCCAAATTGCATTTTGCACATGAGGCCAAAAAAGCATGACTGACTTGATTTTTTCCAGAAAAACCAGTGACCAGATGGCCACTTCGCATGTACTTATACGAATCATGGATCCGTCCATCTCAAATATTCCGTCATCAACCGTTGGACGCCATAAAAGATTATTACGGTGAAAGGGTAGCTTTCTATTTCGCGTGGCTGGGATTTTATACGAAAATGCTAATTATTCCTGCCATCGTCGGGTGCCTTGTTTTGATTTACGGAGGCACTGGAATGGGTGATAATTCGGTGTCTAAACAAATATGCCATAACGAGACCATCGGTCAAATGATCATTTGTCGAAATTGCCCACAAGCGGCGTGCGAATACAGATACATGAAACACTTTTGTACAATGGCCCAAGTCACTGAAGTGTTCGATAATGAGATCACAGTGGTTTTTTCAGTAAGTTTTTGCTCGATTATCTGAGGAGGCGTGGTCTTGGGTGACCACGCCTGGGATTACTGTAGGCACATCTCCAGAGATCCCTCGCTTGCCACTAAAATCCCCAAGAGTGTATTAACAACGCAATTTTTCCAGCTGTTCATAGCCATTTGGGCGGTTGTCTTTCTCGAATACTGGAAACGATATCGTGCCGAATTGATGGCACGTTGGCACATCGATGATAACGACGACGAGGAGAACGGTATTGAGGAAGAACAAGTTAGACCCGAATACGAAATGCACGCGGCCGATCGACATCGGAACACGATCACGGGCCAATTCGAACCGTACGTGCCTCTGAAAGATAGATTCAAACGATTCATAGCCTCGTTCGTCACAATCTTATTCCTGATTTTGATCATCGTTGGATTCATAGCTAGCATAATGATCTATCGAGTAGTCGGCCCCGGTTTATGGATGGGTTATTTAGGCGAGGATGTGGATCATGAGATCCTGACGAGTGTCACAGGTGCGGTGATCAATGGAGTTTTCATTGGTATCATGTCAAAGGTATGATTGGTGCGTGCATCCAAGAATGACATCACCAGTAGATGCAGCATGGTCGATTATACAAAAAACATCCGAGCATATTGTGCTTGCATTTCAACCGTATGAAAGCACTGCTAAAATGTCATGGTATACTGTAGCTATACCTCACCCTATGATTGCAGATTTATCGATACGCGGCAGTATATCTGACCCAAGCCGAATATCCACGCACAGATAGTGAATACGAGAAAAGTTACACATACAAAGTGGTCATATTCGAATCGGTCAATTATTACAGCGCCTTATTTTATCTCGGATTCGTAAACGGTCAATTCCCGCCGTCACCTAAGGATCAGCACACGTATCAAGAACGATGCCCAATCACTGGATGCTTATTAGATTTGGTCATTCAATTGGCCATCGTGTACGGTGGAAAACAATTCGTAGACAGTGCGTTGGATATTGGTGTGCCGATTATAATCGCGTGTTGGAGGAAGGTTGTACACGCAACTAGGAGCGTAATTACTAAAAATCAAGGAAAAACGGTCCGGTGGGAATCGGATCACGATTTATCGCCCGGTTCAAAAATCCTACTCTTCTCGGATTATTTGAAATTATTCATACAGTAAGCCGGAAATCAGTGCTATCATATGCCGATAATCATTTTCTGCCTTGTTTGGAGGTACGGATTTGTGACCATGATGGTCCCGGCCTTCCCCCTTGCACCGATGTTCGCATTATTGAATAATATAATCAGCATTCGATTGGATGCGTATAAAGTATTAGTACTGAACAGAAGATCCATCCCGCTTCCCCTGAAACAAGGCGTAAATTGGGCGGATTTGGTTCGGATGCTTGGCAAAATGGCCATTATCACCAATGCATTACTGATCGCGTTGGGTACCGATTTCATACCCCGGACTGTATTCATGGTGGAATATTCGAAAGATGGCACATTGCAGGACTTCTTAGACTTCAGATTATCCGTATTCAATACCAGTGATTGGTATGCGATTTTTGATCTTTGATTGATTGATTTACTTTACTTTATCTAAATGCCAAACACAGTGAAGTGCACTTGACATGCATTTAAAATGAACAACCTTTTTTCAGGGTATACGAAGGCCAGCCAGCACCGTGGATGAAAGAATGGCATAATCAAACTGTGGACCAATGCTATTATCGTGGTTTCATGCAGTCACCGTTCGAAGAGGATCCGCACGGATTACCGGCCTACAGTAGACGCAAAGAATTCTGGCACGTATTGATCGCTAGACTCGCGTTCATCGTTGTCTTCGAGCATTTCATATTCTTGCTACAATGGCTGACGGAATTTCTCATACCAGAAGTGCCGACGCAAATCAGAATGAGGAGGCAGAGGGAAGAATATTTGGAACGGGAGAGATTCATGAAAGATGAAAGTAAAAAAACGCATGCGACTGCTAATGGTGAAGCTGCAAATGTACAGCACTGATAATATTGCGGATTATTGTACATGCTTGCATTGGGGATGGTTGAAATCGTAAGAAAATCGATGGGCAGTTCAATCGTGAGGGGGGTTTTCCGCATGCAATCTCATCAGAAGACCAGATAGATTTTATTTCCTGAAATATCAGAGGCCATCTCTGATTACTCCGATTTCAGTAGGCAAACAATGGTCATTTATCATTGATTTCTCTGATGCTTGGCTTTTATCCTTTGCTGAATTCTGGCCACATGCAACATGGACGATGGCATGAGATTCAGTAAAACCATTTTCCTAAATGGAAAAGCCATGCAGATGAAGATCATTGTATTCTCAAGTCAATTTTACTTCAACGGTGCTTTTGTAGTTGGTCTTCTCAACGTGGAGATCACATATCGCCTCCCATAAATATCATAAGCATATCCGCTTTCCGCAATGCTAACAGAGAAGATTAGCAATAAGCACAGGCTAATCAGCAGTTTGGTCTTCATGACTGCGACTTTTTAGAATAGGAGGCAAGTTTTCTGACTGACCTTGTCTCAAAATTCTCAGATAAACCTGCGGATGGTCAAATGCCAATTTTATATCCCTAACGCCTACACATCAAAATGTGACTTTCTTTGCACCTGCAGGGGTTTCAAGGGCTAATGTATTTAACTGCCATTTATGGAAAATGTGATGATGAATTGGCACTGAAATGGGTTCCTGATTAGTTGATGAATGCGTAGGCAGCCATTTCCAGTGTGCATGAAGGCATTATCAGAGGAAATGCTTGTTCCGCTTACAAATTTGGTACAATGCAAAAATAGCGCCGAAAAGGTTTTCGCTCCAGGTAGAAGCCCTCCGAAGGAAAAGCATGTGGGAGTGTTTTCTTGAGATTGTTTTTGAAAAAAGTGCTTCTGGTTCGTTGAGTATATCGTTACCAGCTTATAGAATTCTCCTTCCTCTCGGAGGATTGCAAAAGATTGATCACAGTAACAAGTCACTGAATATATTATTTCACGCCTACATTTTGAAAATTTATTGCACTTTTGTATGTGCTTCATATTGTAGAATTTTTGCGCATGCAAAAACTTGGACGACTATGCAAACAAAAGCAAGTTTCTGTGAACATCATGATTGCTAGTATGAGCATGGAATAATCTCATCATAAAATGCTATTGTGAAAAGGTATACAAACATCATTGTCCAACAATGAATGACGCACGATCAATTGTTGATACAAGTTTGACAAGTCAATTTTGGTCCTGAACCATGCGTACATAATGCATGGAAAGGTCGCGAATCTTCGAAAAAATGCGTATTCTTCAATTTCATACAATTTCCGATCTATTGTATGCATGGCAGAAAAATACAGTGAGTCAATTCCGGCACTAAACGAGTGGGCGTAACGTGGATAGCTCCAGTTGACAAATTCGAAGGCCACTTCACCCCTCTCTTCGCGTGTCAAGTGTAGTCAGAAATTGGAGAGAAGATAGCAATGCTAATGATAATCGCCATTTTGCTTTTTTCATTCGCACATGGATCATCTTTCCATGGTGCTTTGCAATTGAATCCGGATTGGTCTTGCATGTTGGAGGATAGTCCATTCGCAGGTATGCCAACTTGGCAAAACTTTTTGAGTGATTGCTACAGTAACCAGAAGCAGATTGAAAAATCAGTGTATTCTTATACTGCAGGATTGAAGAAATTGAATGAATCATGCAATTCTACTTCTGATTGCCTGAACGGTGGTGGTCCGGTCATTTGTGGACCCGAGCACACGTGTCAATGTGCGGCTGGATTCTACGCAGAAAAAGCATCCAATCGCCGTCCTGTTATTCCGTTCATTCAAATTTCCGATGCTTCCATGTTTGGAGACAATTCCTTCTGTCGTCCATGTAAAGTTGATAAATCATATTCATGCCTAGGATATATGATCAGGAATTTTTTACAGTACCCACATTGCTTCAACCATGCACGACTCAATGTGCTACTCCATTGAAATGCGTTGATTCTGAGAATTCTGGCCGTGGCAATGGAAGTCCGGGGACTGGTCGAGGTATTCCTCGTCCGCCTCGTCCAGAAATCTTCGATGGCAAAAAACCAGATCCAATCGATTCGGGTTTTGATGAATTTTCATTCGATTCCATCGATGAAAACTTCAGTCCATGGTTCTCTGGACGCGCTAGAAGAACCTGTCGTTGCATGCCACCATATCAATTGATAAATTTCAAATGCGAATTGGGTATGCACGCATAAAAAGCATGCTTACAGCTAGGGAAAATTCGATCCTATTTTTAGCATGCAATGATACGGAATTCTACGCTGATGGAAAATGCCATAAAAGTCAGTAGCATAAATAAACATTCCACGCTTTTTCCATTCAATGATGACCGGTTCCTTTTCAGGGTGTGAGGAAAATGAAGTACAGCTGGATAATCACGAATGCAAATCAAGTAAAAATTGGCTAAACATACATTTGCTGTACTAATATTGTTATTTTATGGATAAAGGATCTGGATTGGGTGAAAATTGTGAAGCTGATGAGCAATGTATGGCTGCATACTCTGAATGTTTGAATGGAAAATGCTTTTGTCGTCCGGGATTTGAACGTGATGGAAAAACTTGTAATTTCCAAGGTGGGTGTACTGTATTGCATTCATGCACCGCATTTCGAGGCATCAAAAACTGTGATACGCGAAAAATTCGCATGCCTGAAGCCCTGCTTTTTTTGCAGTGGCTAATTGCGAATTTGGTGAACCACTCCGCAATGCAGGAGGCGGTAATGGATCCGGCCTCGTCTCGTGTACAGTCAGAGGACCAACAGTGATCAATTTCAATGGCGGTGAATTATTCACAGTATCCAATATCGAACATAGCTATTCGTGGGCTCGAATGACCACTTTGACCAATGCTAATGAGCAACCTGCGGCGGATGATGACGCCAATCCTTGTCCGGCTGATTATTCTTGTCAATCGTACGATAATCCGGTCACTGGTTCATCAGCAGCTGGATTTTGCTGTCCCAAACCCAAGAAATCGTGTCCGGTCGGTGCACCGCATCCAAATGCGAACTGCACAACGAATTTCGCACTTGCAATCGTTGGAATCCAAGGCGTGCCTGGTGAAGGGTGTCCGGCGAAAACGCATTATTGCTATCAAAAAACCGGATCACCGATGGCTGCGTGTTGCCCTCGTGCATGTCCACAAGGAATGGTCATGGCCAATGGTCAGTGTATGACCACGGCTGAAATTGGTGGTAAATGCCAAGCAAATGAACAGTGTTCTGGGAATGGCGTTTGTGCAAATGGTATGTCCAAAGTTTAATAATCACTTGCACTAAAATGCAAAAAATACTGCTACAATAATCCATGCTCTGTTCATTTCAGGCACATGCTCATGTCCTGACAAAACGGAGCTGATTGAAGAGCGAAAATTCTGCAGAGCCATTTGCGAGCCAATGACCGAAGTGAATTTCAATAATAAATGCTATGCACGCAAGAAATTGAGCGATCCGTGTCGTGGTCAAGAATACAGATGCCCAATGACAGGATATTGTGGTCGCCGTGGCGTATGTCAATGTCCATGCGGCACTGTTCGAATCAACGATACCTTCTGTGCTCCACCTCCAATATGCCCCGGAGATCAGAGGAATACGAATTCAGGCCAAGAATTGGCTTCTGTATTCGGCCAATTTCTGGGCAATGGTCACCAAAGGGGAGGCAGAAATGGAAGGAGGCGGATGATTTCCAACAGGCCACAAACGAGATCAGCCCAAGAAGTATTCGATAATTCTACATTGTGCAAAGTGGATGGCAAGAATGCACCCATGGATCGTGCAGTTGACCAATGTCCAGACGACCAAGCTTGTATGCCTTATTTGGAGGATATGGGCGTTTGCTGTCCTCAACCAGGTATACATATTTGTCCCAACCAAACTTTCTGCCAATAACTTTTTTCATTGCAGAACCGTTTTGTCCGAATGGACAAGAACCAGGATCAGAATGTACTTCATCAGAAGATTGCGATGAATTCAGCAGTTGCTTCACTTATGCTGAATCAGTGAAAAATGGCACTCAAGGACGCATTTGCTGTCCAAGAAGCTCAGGTATGCGAAATATTGAACAGTTTGGAAGAATCGCATGACCCATTTTTAGGCTTCTCTGGCCCTCGTGTGATTGGTGAAGATTTCTTCTTTGGTGATCGAATGCCGAATGAAGAAAATTGAAAAATTTGGATGAAGAGTTTTGGCAGTGATCACACAATTTCAGAATATTGGTATAATATTACCGAATGGCTTTGTTTAGCTTTTGCATATACTTTGATGTGAATATTTTCAATGCACATTGTATTAGCTTGGTAAAGGCATATTGATTACTCAAAATAATCGATAGCCATGGAATTTATTGAAGCAATCGATGCCAGCATTGATTATTTCAGCATGATTCAAGCATGTGCATAAGAATTCATCTGATAAATATATGCATACTGTAACTAACATGAATTTTATGCATCGAAGAGGTAAGAATGCGAATATGATATGAAAGAATCGTACTGTAAATTGGGATTGTATACATGGGATACTAATAGCATTACAATGATGCTTGTGAAATATCGTCTTGGCTTAGGGTGCAGCTGCTATCTTTGAGATTATCACAGGGATGGGCTTCAATGCTAATATTGAATGGCAATGTTTTCTATTGGAACCATTTGCGTCTAATAACCGCCTGAAAAAGAAGGGAATATTAGGAATTGTAAATGCACATAGCCGAATGGGGCTTTTGGGGACCCATTGAAAGTATACTGTAATTGCTTACCTCCACCAGGTGAGCTGGCTGGAGGTGGAGGAGCTCCAGATGTTGCCGCGGGTGGCGGTGCTGAATATGCAGCCGCTGGACTTGGAGGAGGTGGTGCTCCTGGAGTTGAAGCTGGCGGAGGGGGTGCTGCTGAAGATGCAACGTATGCGCCTCCGCCTGGAGTCGGTGGTGGAGGAGCCTCTGGAGTCGGTGGTGGAGGAGCCTCTGGAGTCGGTGGTGGAGGAGCTCCTGGAGTTGGCGGAGGAGGAGCACCTGGGGTCGGCGGAGGAGGAGCACCTGGGGTCGGTGGCGGTGGAGCCCCTGGAGTCGGTGGTGGAGGAGCCCCTGGAGTTGGCGGTGGCATGGCAGCAGGTGTTGGACCTCCACCGCTTGGGCTATATCCTTGGCGTTTCTGCCTTTCAATTGGGACAGCCAAGACGGCTGGGATCAGGAGGCAAAGCACAAATCTCATCATTTTGCTAACCAATGAAGATTACTGATACTCTACAGTGCAAATGGTGCAGCTTTTATAGTTGAATTAAGCTAAATTTGGGCATTGTAAAAATAAGTCAACACTTGGCGAAACGTTCTGTCGACCTCTGAACTTGCGGCATTGGTAAAAACTGGACACTAATCTTGTAAGTTATTCAGAGCATAACACGTTTTGTCATAATGATTGAACGAATGGTTACGTCTTCAATCATCAATGCGGAGCATTCTTCATTCTTTTCTGCATCCGCACAGTAAAACGGTGCGCAGTTTTTTAAATTTACATTCTAATTCATCATGAAGGTATTTGTACCAGTGCCAATCTTCCACAAAAAGGCAATTTATACTTCGAAGTTGGATAACATCAAAAACATTTGGACCATTTACATTTCTATATTCGGCCTTCATTGTTCTATTTTACAAAACGTGAAAGAACTCAACCGAATAACTTTTCATCAGCCGGTTGCATGTACAAATCTAAAATTTGGCCATTATGAAGTGTGAACGGTTTTACTCTTGTCAAGTGCTGTTCCTTATACGCAATGGAATGATTGCATCAGAAGCACCAGCCCAAATCTA
>JAQIWJ010000259.1:0-26319 GCA_034695185.1 Discolaimus major
GATGCGATATGACGTGATATGATTTTAGCTTCCCTTTTCAGACCCCTCCGATCCGAAGCAGCCCCCTTCACAAGGAATAATTATACTTGTATCTTTAGCAATAAAATATCGGCACCCCCTTCATTTCGCACGCCTTCTTCGAAATCAAAGCATCCTCGTTTGGCTTCATACATTTAGCTAAGGCATTTCATACGAGCGCATGGAGGATGAACTGATTGATGATAAGGCATGGCCTTTGATGAATTTTTCTAAGGAAGATTTTTCTTCCTGCATACCCGGACCTCGGATATTGGCCATTCTTCCATGAAACAAAATCTTAAGTCACTTCGGCAAAAATGATCACTGATCGACCCCTGATCGATTACTGGATCCAGGTTCGGATCCTATTCTGGGTGTTAAAGAAAACGCGATTCATTAGTGCTAATGGATTTTGATTACCTTCCGTGACTGCATTTGATGAGTTCACTTTGGTGTCAAGGAGAAGGAAAAAGTTCACACCTCAACCCCGGGATTTGAACCTTGGGTCTCTTCTTTGATGCGTGAAAGAGTCCATCAATTCGCACGTCCTCGTATCGAGGTCGTGTTGACAGCCAAATTTTGGGCATAATAATTGCCATTTTAATGAGCTAATATAAATTTCGGATTAAAGTTCATTTCGAGCAATTCAAATTCATGCATTTTCACCTGCTTCGAGAACAATACTCGGTACGGATTGCCTTGGCATTTTTCCAAAAGGCAATCAACTTGCATGCGAATTCTTTGTCTTGGCACTTGAGAAGCAATGCCATTTTCACTGCCTTCGAAAATGCCAACTTCAAATTAGACTCATCGATTCATGCCTCAAACTTTTGCATCGAATAGTTAATGCGGGAAAAGGTGATTTTTGAAATTACCTGGAAATGACCTTTCACCCGTATCACCTTGCTTTTTCAGCTTCAGGTATCAAAGTTCCATCTAAATCCCCTTCCAGTATTGAAAGTCAGAAAAATTGAAGGCGTATTTTGTATACGATCGATTGATTGAGCAATCGTTCTGGACTTGTATCCGGTGAAATCATCTATAATCAACGCACGCCCTTCGAGTATCCTGTTATTGAAAAATATCGCCGGATCCTAGCCGAGAATAAGATCCATCCGAGGGGCATTCATTATGCTTTCGAATATGGCGGAAGTGAGTACGTTTCCAGTGGATACGTTGGGTGAATTTTTTCCAAATATCACTTCGGATATTGATAAATATCGATACGTGGGCAAACCGATGGACCGAACTCGAGCCGTTCTATTCGCGGCGTACGCTAGTTTATTCGTGATCGGAACGATCAGTAACGCCTACGTCGCATGCGTCTTGGCCACCATTTTACGTATGAAAAGCGCCGAAACGCCTCGGCCGATTCGATTATTCGTATTCGCATTGTGCGTATGCGATTTATGGGTCTTAGCATTCTTACCGTTAGTCCTGATGGATTTGGTCTTCAATCAATGGGCCGTCGCACCGTGGCCGGTATTGTGTCAATTATATTTGAGTAGCGAGAGTGCGAATAAATTCTTCGCGCCCTTCTTATTGGTGGCATTGAGTGGGTTTTGTTATTTGAAAATCTGCTGCCCGAGAGCGCAATCGTTCGCCGAATCTTTCTCTTCCGAAGACGCAACGTCCGGTAGGAGATTGATCAATTCCGGGGCCGGTGTTATGGCCGGTCTGGGGGCACCGTTGATCGTCGTGATCGTTTGCGCAGCGTTGGCATTCGCATTGGTCACTCCGGTGTACGTGTACGGAGATTTGTATTATATCGTTATTCACAATGAATCCGATGTCCGATTTATAATGGCCAAATGCGCTTTTCATCCGCCCGATAACGTCTTGACAGCTTTCACCGGGTATTGCTTCATATTCGGATATCTGATACCGGCTGGAGCGTTCACGGTACGCGAATCGATCGCATTGATCAGATTATATCGTGCAAAAATAATCAGTGCACGGCTAAATTCATGCTCAGGATCATAATGCGAATATTTACATAGTGTTCCTGATGCAATCGGTTTGATTTGATCACTTGATCGGTGATCAGATAAGTCAAAATCGATTACTAGATTGATGATTGATCACTGTCACGATCAGTGATCAAATTGATCACTGTCACACCCACCAACAGCATTGAATTTTATGAAAATCACTGAAAATTTATACTGTGTGCATTTTCACAGTGCACAAAAAGATAGGCACTTTGTACGCTGTAAAGTACAGCGTGTAAAAATGGGTATATAAAAACCGGTTACAGTAACCCATAAAAATTGATGCCAATACATTTATCAGCATAATTCAATACGTTGATTTCAATGGTCACCTCCATTCCAATGTTCATTTTGAAACAAAAAATTTCACCGAAAGTTTCAAAAATTTTAAATTTGAAGTTTACATCGAAATTATTACCACTATTAGATGCAGCATAGTCGATTGTTCAGGAAAAATATCATTACTTGGCACTTATTACAATGAATCATGCGGATGAAAAATTGATGGCATACTGTAACCGCTGTTAGCATTCCAGTAATCCTGAAATAAAAATGCATTCAAATCTTGGATTCCAGGTATTTTACGCAGCCGTTGTTCGTCGTGTCAATCGACAACAGCAACCGACTATTTTCGGCTTACGAGATTTGGGTAGCCAATTAGCAGTTACCGGATATCGTCAAGTTCAAACGGAACGAAACGCTCGGTCCAGACGAATGGAACGAGCGACGAGAACGTGCATCGGTTTGATCATATTCTATTTAACATGTAATTTCAGCATACCCTTTTCCGCAAGAATCAGTCTCAGCTGCCAGCGTTGAAATTTTCAAATGCTGTACTTTTCAGGCTGGAGCCCGTATTGGGCAATGAATTTATTCCGTTATTTCAATACACCAGACGAGGATCAACAACCACGAGACGCCGAAGTCATAGCCGGATACCTGGTGCATTTACTACCGTACATAAATTGCGCAGGATATCCCATATTACACGCCATTCTAAATCGAAATATACGCCGTGATTGTCGACGTTTGAAAGATAAAAGAACGCGTAGGAAATGCCTACAATCGGCTATCGAATGTGATCGTAGATCAAATACGGCCGCATGTAGATCCAGTATTCGTGAATGCTAATTTAAGCATGGCTAAACATTCTTGCCCAGCTCTGAGCTCATCATAAAAAGGTATAAAATGATCTTCTCAATATTTGGTGCCAGTGTACACATGATGGAATTCAGTGCTAATTTTATGAACAGCCAATAATGGTGGCTGGATTTGTTATTTTGTATTTGTATCTTTTTGGTTTCATGATGTCATCATTGAAATCAAGCATAACTTTACTGTACTTTGCCAGAGGCTCGGTGATAGCCACGCCTCCTTCCGTGATTGGCCGAAATAGGCCAATCCGAGTTGAGCACGCCCTCAGCATAAATCAATCGGATTTGCACATCCTATACTGATCACTCCATAAGACGCGTCAAAACTGGAACTTTCTGACCTCTTACCAAGGTCATTAATCAATCGATAATCATAATCCAGACATGATTCACGATAGAGTCCATGTTGCTCTATCTACTGATCACGTCAAAATTAATCAGCAAACTGGTGTGAATATGAAATCGACATTTTGATCAACTTATCGATTATCGATAACACAGCAAAATAAATGAGATTTCTGGAATAAGCGCAGCTGATATATTTATATAAAATACGTTTACACCTTGAAATTTCCGTAAAACAGGCTTTTGAGAGGGAAATCACTGGTCGTGATTAAAATTTGGCACCTGAAACGCATTATCTGTTACTACCAGACATATACTTGGAAAAATATCGAAGATTTTTTTGCCCACTTATAGAGCAAGTGAGGGCCCAAAATCCAGCCAGCCTAGACTGATCAAATCAACATGGTTATCGAGAGAATCGATTGTCCATACCAATGATGATAGCCATAAAATCAATTTAAAATTTCCAGCTTCCTGTTTGGAGGATTTCAAAACTTAACAAAATGGATAGAGAATATGAATGCCCGTAATTGAGTAAAGTTTCATTGATCAATACACAAAACCAATTACAATATCATTTTCTAAAAATATTGATACGAAAATTGGTACACAAAAAACCCATACCAATTCCAGTTTGGATATTAGTATCACAATTTCAAATTACGTCTTATGCCATAACAGTACGTAAGATTTATCGAAATCAAGCCTACCTAGAACAGATCGATTATCTCGTGATCACGTGATTTGCATTGCTAAGCAAAAATCATGATCAAAAAAGCCACGCTACAGTAATCCTATCACTCTCAACGCCATTTCTGTGGCAATCGTTTGCTAATAATTATCGATTATTTTTAACGCGCATATCGATCGGGGGAAGTGTACCACGTGGGCGGCCTGTAGGGTGGTTTATAATCGGACCACCTGGCTTCCCAGGGTCTTTCGGCTAACCAATATTTTTCCAACGTATCCGGTGCGATCATATTATTAGCGTGCATTTGCCTGGCTCTGGTTTTATCCATACTCTCGTATACCCACGGTCGATAGGGGTAATATAATGGTCGATCGTAGTGCGGATCACGATATCGACGCCAATATTCCGCATCGATTTGGCCTTGATCCAAGAAGGCGTATTTACTCGAATGAGCATTCCAGCTTAGGACCGGATGATTCCACCATAATCCTTGCGGCGGATCTAAATTATAATTACGCCTATTCGGCCACGCTGCGTACGGCCAATCGGTGGGGGAACGTTGGTATCGACGATCGTACCAATAATCGTCCCAAATATCCCACTCTCGATAATAACGTAGAAAAGGCGACGCGCGTTCTCGGTAGTTTTCGTATTGCGTCCATTTCACCACGTGCGGCGTGCATTTCCTGGAACTTGCTCCGGGCGAGGAGGAGTGTAAAGCTAAAGAACGACCGGCTTCTATGTCCACCATTCTGGAAAACTGACGAAAGCTTCTTTCAGAGACGCTTTTCCAGAAGCAAAGTGTGGAGAAGCTGCCTTTTGAACGTGTTTAGAAAAAGTGATGAACGACGTATCGTCGTTTTAAATTTGGATGCACACCTTGACTCACTCAGAGCTGCAAGAATCCAGGTGAGCCGAAGATGAAAATTTCAAGCCGCACATAATGTGCCAATATTGCCAGTGGCATAACATGCCTTTGATTATGCAAATATCTCGAGATTTATCCTCTTTGCAAATTGCGCAATCTTATACCCACCTGAGGAAATCACACGATCTTTTCAAGAACTTCAATTTCTGTACACAACTGGCAAGTACAATGCAAAAAGGCAAGTACATAGAAGGCACTTTCCGCATAAAAAAACAGTCGCAAAAAATCTCATAAAAATGCCACTAAATCAAGGCGGGCAAGAAATTCATACAGTGCCAATTCAGTCATATAAAAAGGCAAGAAATTCCATGTCAATTCAATATACCCAAGATAAAAGACGATCCTTTTGCATAGCATAATGTCTGAATAATGAACACGGTCAAGGCAAAGGCAGTTGGCTTACACGCATTCCAGAAAAATCATACACGTACTGAAAATCCTGTCATGTAAAATGACTACATAAACAATACTCGAATAAAAATGAACCTCTATACAACACTTCAATAAAATGCATTCATCAAAGTTTACCTTACTTCTTATGATAAAATTCATTGTCTTTAACGAAATTCAATAAATTCGATGCCATATCGCCCACCACCACATTCTCGTATGAATACGTCGAGCGTGGATCTTGATCCGAACGATTCGCATTATTCTGACCACCCGGTACCGCGTTGGTCGCACTACGACGCCGTCCAATATCGATTTCTCCCATACCGTGCATTAAATCCAAGAATTCATTCTCGGTCACATTACGTCGTTGTTGATGCATTTGATTCGGATAATTTCCTTGATTCGGTGGTACTGGACGTGGATGAGAACTATTCGGAGCTACGGACATTGGCCTATCGCTCATATTCGAATTCGGATGTATCTGTTGATGGTGTCCAAATGGAACGCGTTCTCCTCGGTTGGATTGAGGCCAATACGGTGGTTGCTCTTCTCGTTGATTGTACGAATTATCTTGTTGACGGTAGAAATGAGACGTTGACGCAGCCGGAGATGGATTCAAATACCCGCCATGACCCGTATTTTCTCCTTGCTTGATGCCGCAATCGCAATGATGACGCTGATGTTGGGAATCGTAATTTTGGCAGTCCGGAATACGAGCTCCTTGTACTTGGACGGGATCATCGATGTAGCCGTGTGGGCGCATTTGGCTGTCGAGATTTGATCCACAGTAGACATTGCTGTGCTGATAGTAGCTGTATCCTTGATGCTGCATCCAATGCGGAGAATTTGGACCGTGTGATCTTGGCGGTTGTTGCTGGCAGATCGGAGTGTGCGCACGATCGCAGTAATGTCCGGTTTCAACTGGTTGTTCATCTTTTCTCATACGTCGAGCATAGTCACTCATTCGTCGTAACGTTTCTTCATCCGCAAGCCCTTCAGTCGTATTCTGTCGTCCATAACCCGCGTTGCTTTGAGAATAGGGTTGACCATTGGTCGCATAACCTCGTTGATTTGGTTGCTGCTGTCCGGTTGAACACCACGGTGAGCAATTCGGATAATACTGGCCGTTCAATCGGCAGTTGCCTCGATAATCAGGAATAGGTTGACGTCCAGATGAATATTCAGATGAATTTCCCATAACGTCTTTTCGGTCGATGCAGAATTGCTGGCACCTCGAATCGTTCCAATATGGATTTCCACCGCACGCTTGACGAATTGAGTTTGGAAGAATATTCGACGGCGTCTTGGGTGAACATGGATAAATCGGATCTTGTCGAGCAATCGGCTGACTGATAATCGACATGGCGCTTTCGGGTCTTGAGATACACGGGCTGGATACCATCGATGCCGGATATGAAGTGTTCATAGTCTCTGCCGATGTTGAATTGAAGCTACCGTAATCCGAACTGATCGTACTGGAAGCGCTGTTGTGACGCAGTGGAAGTGGTGCCAAGTTTCTTGTACATGCTGATGTATTTGGCTGTTGAATGACGCCGTACGACGAAGATCCCTGTCCGGTCGAGATTTGCGTCACAATTGGCGATGACGCTTTGAGCTGGCCGCTATAGTTCGGTCTGCCGCTGTTGCCATATCGAGTTGGTTGATCCGCAATATATTCTGAAACGGGCATAGTTATAGCTGTTGTCTGATACAAAGAAACAAATTGTATACCTGCAATTCTTTCCGTTCTATTCGTGACTGAATCGCCATAAGTAACCGACAGCGATTGCTTGACTGCGATCCGTTGGCGCATTCGTTGAAGATCCTGACCATTAGAGATTGATCCATATACGCTGCCTTCGTCGTCGTCTACTGCCATCATTTGAGCAGGTAGCCTTACACGATCCTGAAAGAATCCTGGTTAGTTGATGATTTTATTTTATACCTATCTATTCATACCTCGTTGTCAATAATGTCGCCAGCGAAAGCGGGTGTTCCCATCACAGTGGACATGCCATCGGATAAGCCACACATTTCAACGCCACTATCGATTTGTGGAGGCGAGATCGAAGAATAAAGCTCCTGAAATCGAAGACGTGTGTCATAGCTGGCTGACACAGCGCCTGATCAATAGGACTTACATCAGAGTTGTTGCTCATCGTTGTGGCCGGGCTGTCGATGCTACCGCTGGTCGGATTGCTACCAGGATTGTCGTACCTCGAATATTGTCCATGGCTGGAACTGGAGTTGGAGTTCAGTTGCCGTTCGTGATCGCCATCGCCACTGCAACAAGAAAACTGCAGGTAATTTCAATTGAACATATTCTTGACTCTACTTACTGATTGCGTGGAAAATTCGATGATTTATGCCTTTTATTGACAAACGCCTCTTCGCCATGTTTGGTTCGTACGTGTTTTCTCAATGAACTCGGATCGGTGTATCTAAAACGAAGGTCAGATTAACATAGACACATCACAGGAAGCACTACTCTCTTACTTCTTATCACATCCCGGATAATGGCAAGGATAATTTTTCTGAAAATACTTCTGTTAATAAACTATCTAATAAATTTCCTAAACCATACCTCATCCGTGTGAGTTCTTGATTCATGCTTCGCTCGATCCGATGCATTCGAAAAGGGCTTTCCACACCCAGGGACTTGGCAAATATACGGTTTATCGCCGGTATGGCTTCGGATGTGCGTTTTCAGATTCTCTCCACGACTGTACGATTTCCCGCATCCTTCAACCTAAAATTAGATTGCTTAGCATACCGATAAAAGATACCATATTCAACTTACTGGGCATTTATGCGGCCGTTCTCCTGTATGCGTTCTCATATGCACAACGAGCATGTATTTGGCTTTGAACGGTTTACGATCTTCTCTTTCGCAATTGTTCCATTGGCAGATGAATGCATTGGGTGGAGCCGTTTCCACATGCGCTTCGATGATATGCTGAAAGAAAAATTATCAATTAGCTATTGATTCGGTCTAATAAAATCGTCTTACCATTACGAGATCCGCCAGATTCGAAAATTCTTTATCGCAACCAACCCAATGGCAATTCTTATCCGGTGGTTCAAATACGGCCTTCTCCTTTCTCCCTTTTTTCGGTTTCTCATCAACCACGTCGATATCGCTGGACGAGCAGCTCGGTTCACGCAATTTCGCCGATTTGACCGAAGTAGCGGTGATTCCTGACGCCACATTCAATTTCGGGACTGGTTCCTTCGGCGTCTTGACTTCGTTCTGTGCGGCTGGTTTCGCATTTTCCACAGGAACGTTCTCTCGTGAAGCTTGACCGTTGCCGAACGGATATCCTGGAGGCACTGGCGGGAACGCAGGGTGAAATCCAGCTGGATTGACGAATGGAAATCCGAAATAACCATTGGAGTTGTTGTTGCTGGCTGCATTGGTGGGCGCCGTTTCTGGTCTTGGGAATCCGAATGGCGGTGGTATTGGCAGGGCAAACGGTGGTGCAGCACCAAGTGTGAATACAGGGCTGCCACGAAAATGCGGCAAAGAATGATTCGCTGAACCTGAAAAAAACCATTAATGTAAAAATCCAGTCGAATATATCAACTATCCTGCTTACCAACAGATAAGTGACCAAATGAACCAATACTGGCCGCTGATGAACTTCTGGAGTTGAAATCGCTGTTGTACAATAACGAGGTCGGACTGCATCTGATCGTGTCCACAACGGTTGATCGATCGGAGAATGGCGAAATTGACAAGGCACGTTTCTTGCTGCGAGGAGATGGTGGACGAGAACCTAAAATATCGATCTTTTCGCAAACCAAACTAACAATTAATAAATTGCTCACCTGGATTTGCCATAGCGTGCCTCATTGCATCGGCAGCCACCGCAAAACTTTGAGCCGCCGCAGCTGGGTCGTACCATGGTGGAATATGCAGTGGATAAAATGGACGCCAAGTCGGACTTATCCCATCGGCACTGCGTCGGCTGAAAGAAGAGAAATGCGATTATTATGGTGCTGCAAGTTCTGGTCAAATACTTACTCATTTTCAGCTTTCGCAGATGCCAACAAATTATCCCACGAATATCGGCTCCCGAATCGTGCAGCACCCGCATCCATCGTCTGTTGAGCGGTCAAAGCTGGACCGAATGGATTCATTGCCATCCAAGCTAAAAAAGGAGCGTATATAGTATGTAAAATTTCGCAGAATAAAACTACGCAAATGTTCTGCAGCGCTATGGGAGAAGAAAATATCTCCACTCCTACCCTCCCTCCCGACCTCACTCAAGACAGTCACATATGCTGGGCTGAAATACAGTACATTCGCTAATGTATCCAGAGCGATCGGTCTCAGCTCCTGCTGTCGAAAATCCCTTCCCAGAGCGTCTGCTGGAATCGCCTTATTGTTCTCGAAAATCGCCGAGATGAGATGAACAAACAACGGTGTGCCCTCTCGATTCGCCCTCTTTTCACCAGAGCTTTGTTACAAATGGTCATCAGGCACACATTCCTTATTGGGCCAAGCAATGGTCAGCAAAATACGCACGCTGTGTACATAAATCACTGCACACGCAAAGAATCTACAGACGCTTTGCTATAGAATAGGAGGCATTCTCCCGAGGGACATGCACTCCAGAAAAGGCGAGAATTGAATTGGTCTGGTGAATATGGGTCGACGAATATAGTGCCACCGGCAACAGCTACGCGGCGTTATTCTCCTCGTAAAATTGCGGACTAATAATTGTCCGAATCATAAAACGACGAATATTGGACAAATATACAGCACAGGATAAACAGGACCGCCCGCCAACCACGAAGAAAGTGGTCAACACGGATGCCATACGGGCATTTATAAGAATTGCAAAACAGCCTACGCATTCCTATACTGTTGCTATATCGCGCAAAAATCAGTGCAAAAATCAAATAGTACTTACGAAAAGGCACGAACGGGAAAGCTCCGTTGACCGCGGGTGAAAAATTCCAATTATTAGTGGCCGTAGCATTGACATTGACATTGGTCAGCAGGTCGTCGTTGGAAGCTTTCTGTTTCGCCTGAGGCTTTTGATGAGTTTGTTTCACGAATTCTTGTTGCCCATTCGTCGTCGTCGTCGTCGTGGACGGTGGTATGGCAGTAAAAGCGGATGGTCCTCGATCCACTTCGGACGTATGAATAGAATATGCGGGTTCGGACATTTCTACAACAACGCGTTCTCCTCGTCTTCTTTCACCGTCGGTGGTCGTCTCGGACATTGATGGACAGTCGTTGAGAATATTCATAGACGTGACAACGGTGGGATCGACTCGGCGGTGTAGACTATTGGCCGTCGTTGCTGTAGCCGGCGAATGGCTGCCTGAAAGATAAAATTGGCATGATCATTATCTGCAGTTTACGACAGACGGCTCTCTTTTCTCAGCTTTGTGCAAGTAAAGCTGTATGCTTACCTTTAGCATCCAGAGGTTCCTCCTCTGCTTGTGGCATTTTCTCCCGATTCAGATCACTCGCTCCAATTGTCAAATTGATCACGCAATGATGGCTCGCATGAAACAAGGGCAATTCAATTGTTCGTGTGTCGAAATAAACCAATCGCAGGTGTTGCACCAAAATTCATGAACGATGAAGTAAGTAAGAGACGGACGGAAGACGAGTATTTAAATTTGTCGTACTAAACGTGGCGAAGCGTGGCGTAAACTAGCACCTCGATTTCTTCGTCGTCGTATATGCGCCCGTATTGCTTCTTTCTTCTTTCCTGCTGTCTTGCATCTGAAATGACATCACGTTAGGAGATAAATCGAAACCAACGCGGTTTTCGACTCGCCACATTCACCACATCACACACTCGCTCACACCAGAAGGAGGCACCAACGCGTAACAGGCTAAAAAACCGGACTTCGACTTCTAGCTACATCATATGTTTGAAGAAAGCAAAATTCGCAACAGCAAAAACGTCGAAAGCTCATATGCTAATCGAAAGACGCGTAAAAACACCTGAACTTTTCAACAGCGCAAGCGTATCTTCCGAAATTCTGCAACATTCCCCTCCCGGACGCGCTTTGCTAGCTAACATCTTGAATACCATGCCACCCAGAAGGTGAACGGCTAAACAAGCAGATCCAACGTGAACAAATTCAGGCGTTTTTTCGCGGAGAAGTTTGCATACATCAAAAGATTCCGACCATGCCGTCTCGTCCCACCCACGGGCGTGTACGAAAGGCCGGTATAAAACAGCTCTAAATATTATTTTCAAAATCCTCGCATGAATCCATGCATAATCGCCTCTTTTCCCCCTCCCCTACCTAACTGTGCACTCGCATTGGAAAACTAAAAAGACGCCGCTGCGAAAGAATACTACCTCCAACGAATTCCCGACCATACGACAACAAGGCGTACGTCGTCCTGAATATCATCATCGCAGTTGGGATCGCGAATTTAAAAAACCAACTTTTCATGAGAGCGAAAAAACACCCCGAACATCGTGTCCTTGCTGGCGGCGTCTGTCGAGTCTTCAAAACTAGCGGTCATCAAAAAATGCCGCAGTGAAAAGAAAGACACATTTATTACCAACACTATTCTATGGCATTCAGGACCGCCCTCGCGAAACCCCTCATAAAATATAACTATACGACGTGGCGCATGTAATAAATACTGCATATGAACAGAGAGAGAGAATTCGCGTCCATTTTCATGATACCAGAAGGGTATGATTATCCAATGGACGAACTACTTATTATCCCAACCTCCTACTGCTGTCTAGTCTCCATATACGGCTTCATCCAAAAAAGCCGAAACTACCTGACAAACCCTGACTCACAAAACCTACAGATAATGCACAATCGAATTCGCTAAAGCCACTAGGCCACCGAAGAAACAGAGGCCGATTTGCATTCCTCATCTGCATGATGCTGGATTGATGCCAAATCCAAGTCAAGCAGAATTAAAAATCTCATCATGCCATAGTAGAAGTCCTTGAAAGCGAAGAGACGCCGAAGTAATCGCAACAAAAACGAGGAAACCTAACGCGGTAAATTAGCCACCAAATGATCACAACGATTGAATTAAAAAAAGACCCATGGCCTCAACAAATGAATCGAAAATCGATGTCAAAAACACGCAATAAACTCAAGGACAATGCGTGTGTTTCCATATTCAGGATCCTCTTCCGCCATATGGTCAATCAGAATTCACACCGATCCTCTCCCGACCACTTCATGTCAAGGTCAAGGACGATATTCCGGGACAAATTGACGCTGTCAAAATGTTGAGCGTCAAAAATCATCCAAAAAAACTCTTCACTCCCTTCAAACCGACGAGTGACACATGAAGGAAACCGCCATGACATTCGACGAGTCAAAAGTGAAAAGCGATGAACTTTTTCCACAAAGAATAGAGGCTAGCTATGCTTACGATTAGCCAAAAATCACCACTCAAAAACGGAGCCAGAGGCTCATTGAGCAACAAAATCAGAACCCCCAACATTTCCTATGATGCCTAATGCAATCTTCTACATTGAAAATGTTCAACTAGACCACTTCAACGGACGGATCCAAATCGTTCAGCCACGAAACTCACAACTCATTTCCTAAGCGTAAAACTTGCATAAATCATATCAAAATGCAAGGCCGGAAGAAAAATGAACGCGATTTCTGCCTTGAGGAGCAAAAACCGCCAAGGCAAATTGCCTCTCTCGATCCAGTAATAAACGGCGTTCTGCTGAACGTTTTTTTAATCAACCCCACCATCCCGAATTTCTCGTTACTAAATCATCAATAATGATCCAAAACGGCCTTTTCCTATATTCTGTAATAAACAGAATTCGCAGAGGGCCACCGACCGACTGCATTGGTCTCATAATTCACTCACTAATGCAGAAGAAGACACGAAATCGGCTCGGAATCCGTGCTAGATTGCCCATAGTACAAATGCAATGCAAGAAAGGAAAGGCAAATCGGACAACAAAAGAAGGTCTTCCAAACAACCTCCGAGGCGTCAATGCATGACAACCTGGCGATAATTACACGGTTTTGGTTCCTTCTATTGCACATAAACGCATCCTCAAGGGAACCCGAAACGACATTCGGTCGAGGGACGAAAATAGCAAAGACGCGTATCATGGCCAAAAACCTCGACCTCAAAAAACTTGGCACAGTGAAAAACATCAACGCACGGAGGCCTTTCGCAATGATGGCCTCGAAAAAACCACACCGACACCGCGACGCCTCCTGTTGAACGAATACTAACCAAAACATGGGCATTCCGCGAGCCAACGAGATTACTCCTAAACCACCAGAGTCCAATGGTGATGCAAAAATGAACAATAGCAACACCAAGGGGTCGATTATAGGTAATCATAGAAGCGAATTCGCCTCAGGGGATGGGTGCAGAAAAAGTAAAAATCAGAAGCCAACAAAAGCATTCATCGAACGCCAAAAAGATAATCGAAAACGTCAAAGACGTTACGGGTAACTAGCAATTTTTAGCACGCTCATATCTTGCAGACTCAGACAGACGTTCCGGTTATGAGCCCAAATGAATGATGAAAGAAGCGACATCTCAGCGCATGATCACAAGACATGCCGCCTTGTACCACACCTTTTCAATACCTCCTCCGCAGTCAAAACCGCCCGGAGTTGGAGGACGGAAGAAGAAAAAAAACACAAAAATTGTTTTCGTCTCCTTTTTGAAGATAAATGGCTATGAAAACAACGAACGCAAAGTTCGTTCGAGACGCATATTTCATCGTGAATACGACGTAGCAATACGCCACGCCAAGAATATACGCGAGACGTATTTTCATTTAGGCATTTGCACAAAAAGACACCGCCGCGGCCAAAGAGTTTTTTTAAAAGGCGGTTACAGTAGACCGACCACCATACATAAATTCGCAAAACATCCAGGGCGGTCGGATTCTGGTTCAGACTGTTTGTCCGAGGATAGGTACAAACTTTGAGAAGTACCAAATAGCAAATGCAACCTGTCCATCACTCTCCCTCCCTAGCTCCAAAATCACCAAGGAACCATTTCTCAGCTAAGAAACGAATGACACGACGCTCCACCCCTCGTCAGCCAGGAGCATCACTAGCCAACTGTCAAACGTCAATTTTACAATATCCTCCGCATACATCTACATGGGTGTCGGAAATTGTCTTTCCCATTCATAAGACAAACGCCACGCCCAGAAATCGGGCCAAGGCACGGACCAACATCCACGTCCAGAAATTGGTAGAAAAGAATGCATCTCATGTCGAACTCATCAAACTAAATTCCTACTCGACAGCCTGGAGAGGATAAAGCCAATGCTAATATCCTGTCAATGTACTTTTCACTCTTCCAAATACTTGGCAAAGTTAGCCACCTAGGAGCTAGCTACTCTCATCAGCACGGCAGAAAGAAAATCCACCTCCATCGAGCGAGAGTGAAGAAATCTCAAACATGATCAAGCCAAACTTGGCCTCCGAAATTAAGGATCATAGCAAGCTTCTCCCAAGAAGCGTATCTCTCTCGCCTATCCCAGCCGAACGAAAGTGCTGACTCGAGAGGAATAAGAAGGCTATACCTAAGCACGAAAATGCACCCATCATCTCAAGCCAAACCTAACCATAGCCACTACAATCCGTTTTTCAACACAGATACATAAAAAGGTAAAAAAAAACGACCATGCTGGTCGAAGCTAGTATTCAACGCAATAGCGTCATCCGATTGCAAAGATTCCCACAACCTCCTCCTCCTCATAAGAAATGGGCTGGCTCATGTCCACGCGCAAATCAGGATGTTGGCATCGGCCGACATTGAAGAAACGTTCATTTTGATATTGAAAATGGGATGGCCACATTCATGCCCAACGCTCACACACTCCCACTCTAGCTAAGCTAAGCTATAGAAAATGTAAAATACCACGTACCTCTCCTCTTGTTGAAATGGCCAGGCGACTAACAGTCGGGCGCCGAACCAACGTGAGCAATTGGGATGGCAATAAAAACCCAACGATACGACCGTCTGCTTCTTTCTCTTTGCTGGCAGACGTTTGGATGTTCTTTCATTCGGATCGCCTTGAACGATAAACGCCCGAGTTTCCCACCGGCATGGTCACTGAAAAGTTAGTCATTACTTACATACACGATTTCATCAACGCATAATATCAAAAGTATTGGCAATAACCAATTTCAATATAAACCCCCCATCATTTGATTTCTGTCATTTATTTTACAAAATCACCAAGGAAATTGAAACTGCGTAATAAAGCCATAATCCGAGATGCCGAACGATTAGCTAATCGATTTCCATCATTGTACAATCATCTTCGTTCCCAATATTATTGTTTTCCATGTCATGCTTTCCCATTTGACCGATGCTGCAATGAAAGCAGACTTGTGATATTTGCAAGAGGTATGCATAAGCTGCCACTTACCTAGCTAATGACATAGCAGGTACTTCAATAATCGGTTTGGAGAATTGTCTGGCGTTTCGGCGTTGATGCAATGCTGATCCGGCAATATCGCCATCCGTGGCCATTGGATCATTGAAGGTATTCTGATTGGATGAGTTCTGATCGGGTGAAACACCGGACGTTTCCGAATTCAGCGTGGGTAAAATATCGTTGATAAAATCGCCTGGAGGCTTCCACAATACTAATTCGGTGCACGGGTTCCTGAAATAAATCAGCAATTAGTACTAATAACACCAGAGCTATTGCCAAAACTTACGGAGCGGTCAAAACAGCAGCCGCACGTTTGCAATCTTCGTCCAACATCCGCTTCAAAATGTCCGACATCAATACCGCATTGCTTCTCTCCTCGTGAGTCAATTCCTCGTCACTTTCATCTTGAGCAGCGTCTTTCGAAATTTCGCCATCACGGTGACTTTCATCCTCTTCGTCGGACATCCTGAATGAAAACAGACGTGATTATTAGCGATGTGAGAGAAATCGCATTTTTTCGATGCATTGCAAATACCAAATTCTACAAATCAGCAATCAGGCTAATAAAAATGATACGTACCTGTTTTCGATCTCATGAAACATTTCCGCCGGCCGTTGCATGAAAAACCAATTGGAATCCGTGTTATTTGGTGCGCTGGTAATATGGAAATTTCTCAAACGAGCCAGCATCTTCTCTTCCGTGAGACGAATTTTTGGCTGAGGGGAATATGATCTAAAAAATAACCTCATTTAGATGGTGATAAAAATGTAATCACACAAAATTCTTCACTTACTCATCATTCGTATCCGATGTGAAAGTACTGGAGCGTTTTGTTGGTCGAAAACGGCCCATTTTATTTTCCGGCAGCCGCCAAAAATCACTTCTCAAATGGCTGCTATCTACGCCATTGGGATCGATGCCAGAATATCTGGCTGATGATGATGAAGGCGCACTCGTGAATATCATCTCATCATTGGAATTCACAATATTCAATACCGAAGAAGACGGTTGAGAATAATTTCCAAAATTAACGTTCGATACAAATTCCGGACGATCAGTTAATTGAATATGAGCAGAGGGTCGATCCGGCATGGTGACCATAATTTTCCTTTGAAATTAGGTGAATAACTTCGACAAAAGTAATGAAATTTATGTTTTGCAAAAGCAGATTCCCGAAAATAAATATTTTTTTCACCTCGCGCACTCTAGCAGCCTATTTCTTTCGCGAAGTTTCGGGTACGGATGAGAATCAGGTGCGGTTTACTGTAACCGCTCGTGGCATTCGCCTGGGTTTGCAGAGGGCGTACTGTAATGGCTTGCACATGTAGCTCAAAACGCATTTTGCAAAATCGGCTGCCTCGAATTCTTATCTAGTTTTCCTAATTCTATTTTTGGCGAAAATCCAGAATAATTTCGGAATCAACAATTTCCACGCCTATGATTGGTTAATTAAATTCGGCTCCACCCAACGAGAAGACCGGAAAGGATTGTGCAGGTCCAAGTTCAATCATTTCCGATGCCCAAATTCTAAAGAAAGTTGCTTTCTTCAACAACTGGGCGGCTGTTAAAACTTTTGTTGACAATTCTCCATTCCATCCACGTGACAAACGTCGAGCGGCTGCTGTCGATGGTGTAAAAATTCATTTACGTCATTCACAAAGAACCTTCTTGGATTTTTACGACGAGGAAATCGTGGATGTTAAAACGTCGGCCGACCTAAATGAGTCGACTTTCGTTGGATTTCTACGCGAAATAATTCCGGATTTACCATTTATCGAAGGTATGTTAATTTTGAGGCTTGATTTTCATGCGTGTCGCATTAATTTTGATAGATCTTTTTACATTTCAGATTCTTCGTCGCCGAATTCCGTCGAAAATGTCCGTAAAGCGAGAAACTATTCACAGCGGTCATTTTATGGCCAGCAATGTTCACGAACGACAAGCGGAAGAAGAGGAAGAAATCGACGTTGTCTCGGATGGTTCACGACTTGCGGCGCCCGAAGTTATGCCCGATTCGAAAGACGAAAAACCGGTCACGTTCTATAAATTCGGTCCACAAACCACTCGATCGATCGCTATCGATACGTCGTTGGTCAAATTGAATAAGTGTATTCAAACGGCATACGCGTAAGTTGAAATTATTATAAACTCTGGATTTTTCAAGCTAATTGGGACAATTTTTAGGCAATTAATTACGCCGAAATGGAAGAATTTCAAAGGAATGAAATTGGCCTGGCAAGATCGAATTCGATTGAACAACGTTATTTGGAGAGCGTGGCATGCTCAATGTAAGTTGGATTATCCAGTTGAGATGTAGTGGTGGTACTCATAATTTCTTGGTTTTCAGTTGTACGACGAGTGGTGCCCAAATTCTGCTTCTTCTCGGTTCCGGAAGAGGATTGGCATAACCAAACTGAGGTGAGCTGATTCATTCAATGATATCCAAATGGAATTTCATTTCAAGAATTTTTCTTTCAGGCCGCCGGTGTTATGGAAGGAATTTATTGGAAACGTCGAATGGAAACCGTATGCGCTCAATATAAACGCTGGCGACATTTCTTCTATAAACGGTGCACGAAGCATGGTGGGCATCGAGTTCGAAGCGTAAGTGATTTTTATAATTCATCCTTACAAGCTGTCCTGTAAATAATTCTGGTTTCAGACGAGCATGCGACATTCGAACAGCGACGAGGATGCGTTCTTCTTACCAATGCCATCGTTGACTCCGTTATCTGGATTGGAAGACGACGATTGGAATAATTATTTCACCGATACCTTATTCTCCAGTTTGAGTCAACCGTATTTGTTTCCGAATCCGAAAGAAATGGGTAAGAAGTTTTGATTTTATCAAGATTTATTCCAATGGAAGATGTTTTTTTCAGCTCAAGCTGGAAACGCGGATTTCATACAACCTGGTCTCGTGCAATTGCAACCGAGTTTGGAGGAAATTATGGCTTCTTTGGGTAAGCTGAGATTGGCTTATTAATTTCATACCAATGCTGAATAATACTTTCTTTTAGAAAGTGATGACCCATTATCGGGTGCTGGCGACCCTGCGTTGAATGGTACAATTTCGACCGGCGGATTGGAAAGGATACATCAACGAACCCAGGACGATTCGGCGTTGGACGCGTTACGGAACAGTGCAAATCATTACACCAGCAAAGATTACGCGGCTGCATCGTTATTGGTGGAATACAGCAATTCGTTGGCCGGTCAGAGCAATTCGTCGCAGTCTCAATCCCAATCCTCCAACAGCAGTTTCGGAAATCAAATGCCAAACATCGACCGCATGTTGACCTCATCCCAACGATACGATTTCGGACGATCGAATCAACTGTACGGATGTTCTTCGCGGGATTCTTCGACGAATGGTGCTTCATTATGCGATCCATACGAACCTCAACTAGCGAAGTTGGCCACCAGTGAAACCATCGGCAGCCAACAAATTCAGTATACATTGGCCAAAACTTGGTTCAGCGGAGATTCTGGTCAACCGACAACGGCTACTGCTGGCGGTTATGATTACTGTAACGACCAGAACCCAATGGCGACAGGAAGCAGCAATTACTCAATTGCAGCCACGACTATTCAGCTGCTGAAGAGTAAGTATCGATGCTGTCTCATTGGCCTTCAAATCCAATGCGCTAAAATCCATATTTTCAGGTAATCCATGTATCCCACGACCGTTGGCACCAAACCGCGTCCCCACGTCGTCTTCATTTTCAACCGGATCCCAATCATCTACACCGTCCAAACGTGGTCGCAAGAACAGCCGAACTCCATCCGATGCGAAAACTCAGCGAAAGAAATATTCGGATTCTCAAACGACTGCATCCGGAGATAATATGATCCGAAATTCATCGTCAGTCGCGTCAACGGCACCAACGGTGGTTGGAATTATCGGATCCAATATCAACGTTCGAAGCAGCATTGCTCAAGATTCACCGGTTATTTCTGAACAACGAAGAGGAAGTGGCGGAAGCGGGACTTCAACGTCAACAAGCAGAAGATCATCGGCCAGCGTAATTACGATGACGCCATCCAAGAGACGTTCGTCGGCGGATTGCAAACAGCCGGGCCTATTGACAGTATCTGGTGATTATTCCGGTGCAGTGGTTCAGAACTATTCAGCCGTCAAACAGTCGTTGGGAACGTCGACGCCGGTGAACGAACCGTCGGCGAGTTATGCTACATTATCACCGCTGGTCATACCATCATCAACTCAACAGCAATTGGGCGTGGTCAGGCCGATACCGATCAGCTTGACGCGAGCCGAAAGCGCATTTTCGGCCATCAGTCCGTCTGGATTCAGTCCACCGTCGAATATGTCTCATAGTCCAATGCAACAACGATCGCCTGGAAGTTCAACTACGTCGTCCGTAGATTATACGAAAGGACTCGTCTGCCAGAATGATCCGAATGCGTCGACTCATTTGATCAACATGGGTCAACAAACGCAGATCGTTTACGGTGCTCCGAATGGTCAGGTGCAATCGCCTCAAGGACAATTATTGATATTGCAACCGTTCGGAGGAATGCAATTCCCAATAAGTAAGTATTTACTTTGCATTTTCTGATCACCGGAATGATCACAGAATGATTATTTCAGTGGCGTTGCCTTACTCGAACTCCGGTGCCACGTTTCCATCTACGATTCCAAAACAGGTATTGAGAGTGTTCAGTTCAAATGCGATTTCCAAATCATCTTTTTTCAGGAACCGGATAAACTTCCGCTGTGTACGTTTGATCCAGAATCATACGAGCAATCGACGGATATGAAGAATATTGGTGGTCAACGCGGAATTGCTCAACAGCATCGTGCTCAAGCGAATTCAAAATCTCAAGATGGCATGGCGCCACCCACGTCTCAGAAGGTATGAGATCACTGTTAATCAGGATAAGAAGCTTATCCATGCGTTTTATTGCAGAAAACAGCGAAACGCCCAGCAGACAGCACATTGGATCCGTACGAAAGAAAACGCGTCCAACATTTGCACGCTGAACAGAGTCGGCGGAGTGCCTTGAAGGTATGTTATGATTTCACAGCCAGACTCCAATCAAGCTCAACAATTTCTTTCTAGGGTGGATTCGAACTACTCGAAGATTTATTGCCTGAATTTCAATCGACGAATTCGAAGCCAACGAATGCATTCGTACTGGTCAAAAGTAAGCAGTAGTGCGAACGAAAGATTATTGATATGCTAACGCCGTTTTCATTTTAGGCGCAGAAAGGATTCGTGAATTGAAAACCACGCTGCCCAATAATGACGCCGTCATCGCGAGGCTGAAATCGGAGATACAGCAAATGAACGACAAGATCAGGTACGAGTTCTGCTTATTGTGAAGCACATTGGGCTAATCGATCGTATTTCAGCAATTCTCAAAAGCAATTAACGATTTCGGGCAAGACAGCGTCGAAAGTTGGCTTGTTCCATCAGATGATGGACGGTCACGTGAAGCAACGGACGCAGCAATCATGGAAATTCTGGCTGGTAAGCGCATGGATGTATTTTAGCGTGGATTGACCATGCTAATAACATCCCCATCCCTTTCAGCTGAAGAAAATGCTGGAACCGTTGATGGAATCGTATAAAACCGAAGTACAAGGATCGAATCGTGAAGAATTATTGAGCTCGGCTATTCAATGGGCGAGAAAGCGATGCACGAAAGAGGAGTTGAGGCCTGGTAAGCATGCGTTATATTTCTCATGCATTCTTCAAATCTAATGAATGCGTTCTTTTCAGTCGTCAATGGCCTTCTCGTTCAATTGTGCGTCGATACGCCGATTCTGAAAGATCCCGTTTCGTTTCGTCAATACGTTCAAGATGAGATCAATAAGTGATCAATCACGATATATCATTCGTAGTCGATAACGGCTCCATGTATATTGCTGGTAGAGGTTTATCACTTTTTACTACGTTTCTCGATATATTTTGACATTTCGATACAGGTAATTTGAATGTACTGAAAAATCGTGTTTTTATGACTGAACTGTTGTGACCATTGGTCAGTCATATTTCAAATTCATGAGCACACGTTTCTTGTGCATCCAAATTTGTATTATTGCGAGTGAAAATATAGCACTTGCAAAAAAACGTGTAGGGAGAATTGGAACATAAAATAAAAGGGCATAAAAGATATTTCATGAGCGTTCATAAAAAACATTGTCAATTTGAATGAAAAAAACACTGGCTCAACATGATTTTAGCACCAAGTAAGCGTTAGGAAGCGAGAACCTCTCCAATTGAAAGAACATAGAAAAATGCCTCTTTGAAATGATCAGACAGGATATTTTGGAGGAAGTATTTGAATATGAAAAAAGGCGGGAATGTCGCCTGATTTAAAATCTGTATGAATCAGGATTTCAGATTTTGCGCAATCTTATTCCAATCCCATCACCGAAAATCCTATTCAATAAAATCCCATCTCTACATCCCTAACGCTCACTGATTAGATAAAAATTTTTAAAAAAGAAGTATTGCTATTCATTCAAGGTACCGAATAATGAAAAGACATAAATATCCAAAATGGAGGTTCCAATGAAAAAAATGCAAATTCATTTAGCTGGGATTCATTCGAAAAAAGGATAAAGAAAATCCTCATTTTGTACGCCCATGCATAGCAAAATCAAGAATCATCCTCAGAATAAATTTGTGGGTGTACATAAAATAGAAGACATTTTTGCAAGGGCATAAATTTCAAAAAATTTCGTATATAAAAAACAGGTGCGGATTTCAGTGTAAGAAAAACCATTTAGACATTTTCGCCCGTAATTACTTTTGACTACGCCATAAATAAATTTCAGAATAAAAAAATGCCTTTATCCCCAACTACTTCTCAATCCTGTCGGAACTAAATTTGCCTCAAATTCTAAACCAAATCATCTCATCTAAGTTTCCATGAAGAAAGAAAAGAATATACACAAAAAAGCCTGTATGCATCCCTGGCTACAAAAAAACGTGCAATTTTCAAACCTCATCACATTATTGCTTCGGTACACGAAATTTACGAGAAAAACAAAAGAAGCTGCTTCTATCCTGTTCGGGTAAAAAAAGTTTGATGTCAAACGTAAAAAAACACATTGAATGATAAAAGGCAGCATTAATACGGGCACATGTTTGCGCCATTCAATCAGGAATCTCGACGGTTCAAAGTAACAAAATAAAACCATTGTCTCGCGCATACATTTAAAAAAAGACAGTCAAATTCATAAAATATGTAAAAAAAATCTGTCTGTACACGAATTGGGTGCGGATATCAGGGGAAAAAACCGTGAGTCAGGCATTGAAGTCACCCAATCTCACGAACCATAACACCGAGTTTCACAGATTTAAAAAAACGACACGCCTTTGAACATGCACATCCACAAACGCATCACAGAGAAGGAAAAGCCAAAAAATCTGAATGGGTTGGGACCATTGAATTAAAATTCTCAATAACGCCTCTGTTTAAAAAAAGAGTCAACTCCAGAAGTAAAACTTCACATGCCTACCAACATCCTCATAAAGTAAACCTATCCCTGCATCTCTCATCCTCATTACCAAGCCAAAAAACCATCTTGATTACGCATAAATTTTGCAAATAATGATCCTCTTTTTTGAAGTCCAGAACTTACGTCGCCATGATACAGGCGTCGCGGAAGCGTCGAAATTGAGAAATTGTAAAATCAAATACACCATTGATGCATTACGAAACGAGTATAATCCATCCACCGGCCACATATCGTCCGTCGTAGTCATGGCTGATCAAAATTCAGTGATATCCATTGTAGGCGGCGATCAACGGGGGAGCCTAGAATACGAGGATTCTTAATCTTCGTGTCCAAGTGAAACATGAGATTTGTTTACCTTCATGTGTAATGGCATATGAGGCTGTGGGCTAGCTGCCTGCATGTAGGATGCCATATCTGGAGGAGGTCCACCGGCTTGGAACAAATCCAACGCCGCTTGTGGTGACATGCCTGGCGCTCCTGGAAATCCTCTTCCACCGCCTGGTGACGTTGGTGGCAAATAGCCCTGGTATCCATTCAACACTGAAACGAGAACATGGATCTATAATTTTCAAATCGCAAACGCAACGAGTAAATTCTTACTTGAACGAGCCAAATCTGGACGTGCACCAGCGATCGTCAATGCTCCTGGCGGCGTAAGACCCAAATCCGCATACAATTTATCTGCGGGCGTTAGCAGATACCCGTACAAGTTAGCTGCAATAAAAAACCCAATGTAGTTCATCAGCTCATGATGATCCAAAATTATATTACTTACATGCCGGATAATATAGTCCCGCAGTGCTGTAACCGACCCGCGGCAAATACGCTGCGTAGTTTGCTGAAATGAATGATCAGATTTAGATCCACTTGCAAATTTCCTCTCGAATATCAATACTTACTCAGCAATTGATCCGGGATACTGTACAAACCACGACCGGCGGCTCGACTCTTGGCTAATTGTACCGGTAGCATGACTTCTTTCGGTTGTGCCTTCTTGCATTCAACCTGAAACGAGAATGATAATTCAGAAATCATCTCATTCATAAAATGAGACGAAACATACCATCTTTCCATTGATCTCGTGAAAATGGATTTCGCATACTTTCTCCACGATATCCTCCAATTCGAACGTGATGAATCCGAAGCCTGAAATGAAGGATATATATAATATCTGCTGCGGTACTATTGGCTTTGAGCAGTGATGCAGCAGAAGATGCAGTCAAGTCCCATAATCCTACAGTACGCCAAGCTTCCCAACCGGAAACTTCCGAACGAGGACCAGCCTATTCAGCGTATTCTGTGCAACTTTTTCCGCACCCATTCAACGATCAATACCGGTGGTCCATTTAACGCCGAATGGCGTCCAGGACTTCACGCGAGCCGAATTGTGAACGATTTCTCTCGTTTCACGCATTAGTAAATAATTAGTGCTACTTGGAAACTAAATGCCTGGGCCAAGGGAACCAAGCAGCGAAGAACGCTCTACTCGTTCTCCAACTATTCCGGAAACTAGACCGGAAAGCGGCCGAAGGATTTTCGCACCCGTCGTCTTCATTGATCATCGTTCGAGTAGACCAATAAGAACGCTACTGTAAAAATTCCACTTCTTCAGCTTCCGTCCTCAACGCATAATCGACGAGACCGAGATGGACGAGAAAAAGTCCGCAGACACGCCGAGATCGAATGATAAACGCTTGATGAATAGACCGAGAATTCGATGCTCTAATACGCCAGGCCTCGCATAAGCAAGCCCCAAATCCAATTCACGAAAATTCCCAACCTAAACTGCTTACCTCGATGTCTATTCGTCGTTTTATCGAACATAAGCATCGCGTCTTCGATCTGAAAACGAGAATATTTTGTACATACGCAAATACCATTATCATATTCGACTTACCTTTCCGAACTGTTCGAAATAATTCTTCATATCATCGACGGTCGTGGATGCGGATAATCCGCCGACGAATATCTTCTTCGTCCTGGTGATCATCTGAAATAAGAATATACTCAATTCTCTGACTTAATTCTCGACGCGAGAATGAATGCATTTTGGCTATACTTGTGGAGGAGGAGGAGGATTGGATTCGTTCACGTCCACTCGATGCTATCATCAAGGGAAACCGGGAGTGAACGAGTGGGCGGCTAGGGTCGTGCAACCGACCCCTAGCCATCATCTGAACATGCTTCTACACACGTACTTTACGCGGTTGAGAAGCCCCTTGATAGTAATTATGGAGAACTAATGCGGCATCCATTGGGCCGGCCCAAAACTAGCTTCGATTGACTAAATGCTCAATTCTACCGATTGGTCGACGGAAAACGAACGAAACGAGAGCCGTTTCTCGCACTGCTTTCACTCTCACGCTCCTCGTTTATTAACGAGCCAGAACCTCTTGAACCAGCGTTCAAAGGAGGAATTCCGGTTATACTGGGGAATAAAAAACATACACACCCGAGAGACAGCTATTGAAAACTAATATGAACAGATGGACAAGCAGTCTTAGCTGCCTCTAAAACTGTTCAGCTACACCAACGACGTTTTCGAACCGTTCTGCCACGAAATGGGAAGTCTTGACGTGAATTGAAGCAAAAAGCAAATTATTTATACGTCTCGACTTCTCCATTCGCCCTTGAACGCTCTTAATCCAAGCATATTTTCTACTACTACTTTTTTCCTCCCAAACCAAAAAGCGTCACCGTCGGGGGTCCGGAGAAATAATTCGCCTTTAACCGTTCCCAAAAAGTGCGGTCAATAGCCGGAGACCAGCATAAATGGCTCCAGCATCACGCCTCCATAAGCACACATATACGCACTCGAAGGAATACTACGCATATCCGTCCGAGAAATCTCCTAGCCAAACAAAAACCGAGCACTCGCTTAGCTCGCCTCTCTCTATTCGGAGGGACCT
>JAQIWJ010000260.1:0-26318 GCA_034695185.1 Discolaimus major
GCACATTAGTATAATTTGACTGGCGATTTTTGACTGCGTTCTGGGTCAAATCTGACTGCCAATAAAATTTTCGCCATAATAAAAGGCCTTTTCACCAAGATATACTGTACTTCTTACCAGTCTTTTTACTTGGCAAACTTTCTTGGCCCGTTTTGCATACTTGGCATTGCGAAATATGGACCATAAATAGCAATGTCACCAATATGACCACCAATTTAGCCATGTCTTCTCGCCTGCTGAGACAATACTTTCTCAGAGAAGCGTCTCAAATTTCATGAAATGGATTTCTGGTACACGATCTTGCATTTTTCAACATGATCAAAAGCATTGAAGCTTATGGCATGACTTTACATGATTTGAATTTCATTTTTCCACTTTGTTGGGCTTAATCTCATCAGATGCAGATGCATTTTTTCTAGACATGATAGTGCATAACCCAATTTTCAAAAATCACGAAAACTAATGGCACTGCGTGAATCAGCATATTTGATTAGCCAGAAACCCACGCTTTGATCATGATTTTGCTCAAATTTGAGTTTTCTCAAATTTTCAAGCGTTTACAGTATGCTATGCAATCTTCCCAGCCCCGTTTATTGATAAAATCGATTTATCAGTGAATAAACACATGGTCCAGATGTAATCGATCATGCTGATTCCGATCGACTTTATTCTCATGTAAAAAATCGATATCAGGTGATCCAGGAATTTCCAATGTTGTACTTTACAGCATGCACCACAGGGTACATCGAATTTTTCCCATCCGCTGATCAATTTTGCCAATGTGCAGACATTTTCTGACACAATCGACTACGCTGATTTCAATGATCACATTCATGTGCATCAGAAATCGATATTAGATAAATGAATATCATCGATGGCATGTGCCAATCAACATGTTGCATTCAATGCTTGAATAATTCAGGACGAAAAAGTTGCATTGACAAAAAGCGAATGTCTCAAACAAAGCACGTTGACAAAATATCTTCATAATATATTTATAGATAGAAAATGTCAAAGGAAATTATCCCTATGCTTACTGGAATCAATTGAAACAACGGGTTGGTAATTGGATTGATTCCTTTTTAATCTCGCAAACGACGCACGATGCCCGTATGTGACTATGGACGTTTTGGCCGTGACAATTTCGCTACTAGTACCCATGCTAACGTTGCTTTTGGGATCCGGATACCGTACGCCCGGCAGCCATCGGAATACGTAACGAAATCCTTCGCGGAATTTCTTATTCTTACAAACGTATATTATGGGATTGACCATACTATTGAACATGGCTAACAAATGACAACCGCCCCAAACGTATAAAATGTATTCGTAATTTTGTAATCCATTTAAAGCACCCACTAATATGTTGAGGACCTGTAAAAAGCTGCATTTACTAGAATTGCCAATTAAGGGGCAAATTATTTTTCACGCACGCGTATCAAATGCGCATTCGTGAGTGAAAATTTTGCAAAATGATGCTTACGTTCAATGGGCACCAACAAACTGCGTACGTTGCTGTCACAATGAACATGGTCGGGATCATCTGGAAAAAAATGCATTGCATATATTTTGCGAGGATGCATTGATGCGAAAATGAACCGCCCAGGCGGTTACAGTAAGCCGAAACTGGAATGCTACATTTGAACGGAGCGTTTACAGTAATCCACAGGCCCCTTCTTTTGGGCGGGAGAAAAAGGCTAGGTCAAAATACACCTGCGTCGGAAGGGTGCGCTATGCTGACCATTGGCCACTCTATTCCTCACAGGCAGTCTCAACAACGCTATTCCCAAGAATGATATAGTCCTTTTTCCCGCTCAAAGAATGCGGAACGGTCTTTCGCAGATTGCGCAATATTGCACTGCTCACTTTTTTCACCGACTCTTGCCTATCTTTCATGGCACTTTTCCCGCCTTCGCCTGGCACTTTTGTATACCATAATCTCAAGCCTATACCGCCGTACGTGACGATCAATACGAGCAACGGTAAGAAATACTGTACGACCATGGCCACGATACTGTAATGAAAATGCGATTCTTCCGTGGCCGATAACCACCAAACACTGGACCATTCCTCTTGGCACTGTAAATTGCCTTGCGGATCCGCCTCGACGGTTAAAACGAACAACAACGGTGCCGCTACGAGAATGGCTAAAATCCAAATACAGGCGATTACGCAGACCGATCGTTTGGGCGTTAGTTTCCAGAACGTTTTCATCGGGCACATGATGGCTAAGAATCGATCGAAACTTATGGCGATCAACGTATACGCACTGCACATGACGACGGCCGCTTGACTGAAATTGATCAATTTACAAAAGACCAATCCGAACGGCCACCATTGTAGAATCAATACGGGCCAATAACTGAACGGTATACATAAGGCGGCCATCAATGAATCGGCCACGGCTAAATTGGCGATCAGGAAATTCGTCGGCGTCCGCATACGTTGGAAATGTACCACTGTATATAGGACTGTGATATTTCCCATCGTAGCCACTAATGAGATTAGCGTATACAGTAAGACGGCTATTGCGGATTCTTGATAGGTCAAAATACGAATACCAACCGATACGTTTGGTGTATGATTTTTTAAATCATCCTCCATTCCGAGCCTCGGGATTTGGTGCTGAAAAAAACTGCAATTTTTCCAAGCTATCTCTATGCCAGAAGAAGTCCACTCATTTCACGCAACGTTTCCTCTTTTCCCCCACCCATGCGGGAATATATGGGAAGCAAAGCGTAGCTAAATGCAATTACATTTCCAAAGTCTGGTAGTCGAGGTTACAAATTGATCTTATTGTCGCATCCCGAAAAAAATGCGACGGTTTTCGAATGTTTTTCCATATAGTCTCGGTTTGAAAAACGCCAGAAAAGGCAAAAGATAGGGATGTGCAGGATAAGAAATCTAACCAGCAGATGCCAATGAGATAATTAGCTCTTTCCGAAATAGATCCGCAGGCTATCGGAGGATCGGATGGAAAGTGCATCAGATGAGCAAATAGGGCAGGTGGGCTCCGTATTTAGAATATTAATCGATCCGAACCATATTTCATAATGGAATGCTTATTGGACAGGCCAAAGACCGAATACGGACCCTGGCAGGGCTCCGAATGCGTGGTTTCTATACGAAGCCTCGCACGAAAGCATTTTAGAAAGATTAGCCAATTCGGAGGGAAAAAGCATATTCCAGGGCGAAATTTCATGCATGAAATATAAATTGGAAACGCCTCGCGGTCATCCTCACGCACCCGCACTTTTTTAGGATGTTCAATCTTTCCATTCATGCTGCTCTGAGTCCTTTCTGAATATTCTTCGAAGCCCGAAGGAAGTCGATTCCGAAAGAAGCTTGCTCGGAAGAAAAGAGGACGATTCCCATGACACGCACCAACAAGCAACAAGCGTTCGGTTTGCGAATAGCTTTCATCAAGAAATACCACCCACGAAGAAATGGAAGTCTCTTCTTCAAAGAGAGACCTTCTCTATGTTGGATGGAACAATAAAATTAGCCTTTTTCCAATCAATCCGAGATTCGGAAGCGTGAAATAGACAATCTAGAGTCGGGGGCCTCTTTGTTTTAATTAATCACGAACTGGAAATTCATCAATACCGTGGGCCCATGTGAACGGATATAAAAAAACTTAGGCACCCACCAATTGGATATTGGGATGCGTGTAGAATGGACCTATTCAGGCAGAAATTGCCATGCAAAAAGCCTGTATAAAAAGGCTTATTTACTTTTTCAGTGAATGAAAATTTGTGGCATGCGTCAGATTGCACATGAAGCATGCAAATTCCAGGGGATTTTGGAAAATTGCCAAATATGGCATGGTAAATGCCAGGGCACCCTACAGTATGCCATGTTAGCCATGGGTCCCAAGGCTAAGTCCTGCAATCACTCTCTGACTTGAAATCCCATGTCAGCCATGGGTTCCAGGGCTGAAATGCCCTGCGATCAGTTCTCTGACATGAAATGCCTGGGGTCTACAGTATGCCAGAGGAGGCTGAAGCCATGGGACCATGGCCCTCAGCCATGGGTCACCTACCATCCATTGCCATTAATTGCAGTAGCATAATATAAACCGACATGCCTTTTTATGATCCTGAATCGAAAGGCATGGTCACGCTCGAAAAATGCGTCGAGGCCTAAAAAACGCCCTCGGCCCCATCCGATCCTATTCATTAATTTAAAAGCACCACCACCGAGCCGTGATGTTAAGCACGATGCAAGAATAATCGACGCTTACATTACTCGGCCAATACGCGGGCCATCCAAATGCAAATATTTCCACTCCATATCAGATTACGAGACCAGTTTTTATCAAGTATTCAAAGATGGAAAAGCAGCGAACACACAGGTTTTACAATAGGCTGAGAATCGCGCAATTTCGGGCGTCCATACACCACCGACGCATTCGATACGGGGGTATTTTCGGCCACCAGATCATGCTCTATCACCTGGTCCTATTCAGATCTACCAGAAATCGATATATCGAAAATCGATGTTTCTGATCAAGTCTGTAAATATTGATCACACGTCAAAATAAGTGTGATTTTTGGAATCAGCATGCTTATTTATCCCAGAAAATATGCATCTGAAGCACGAATCATATCAGTGTCGAGTTTTGAAATTTCAATGTGCCTATCCTTCAGCACACGATGTTTGATGAATGAATATTTTGCAGAAAATAGAGCAGGATAAGGAATGTAGATATATTTTCCTGTATAATCGAACATGCTCTATCGATTGGCGTCGTCGAAATTGATCCATCACGCCTGTATTGGAAATCAATAATTTTGATCAACTTCTTAAATATCGATCGAAGGATGAAATAAATGTGATTTTTAGAATCAGCGTGTCAAGTTGTCCCAGAAAATGTGCGTTTCATTCATTAATCACGCGTATTTAAGAATCTCAAAATTTGAAATTGCCTATCCAAAAGGTAGAATTGCTGAATAGCAATATGATCAATCAAAAGGCAAATAAGATTTTCCACGTATCATATTCCCAGTCATACTGTATTACAAAAATGACATCACTGATAAGAGCCAAATCCAAAGCCATAAACCAAAATCATCAAACGATAGTAGCCATTTTTCGATTACTAGTCCCTTTCCGATCATTATTCCAAATCAGATCACTATTCGAAGTTGATTGAGACGCATTCCTTTTCTGCGGATCGGAATAATGATTCGATCTCAACGACGCCAATAATTCGTATTTTGGTGATTCATGTATACTCGAATTGGTGGATAATAATCGTCGAACTAATCTCGGCGAAATGGCCGACGCCGAATCCAAATGATGTAATCCCAAATACGTCGACGTCCGTCCGTATCTAGTAGGCGATCGATCCAAACATTGGATCCGAGTCGGCGATGAGGTGGGCGAATGGAAGTATCCGTTTCTTTCTCTCGAACACAGCATTGGCGACGATTTATTCCCGCGCTGCTTCTGTTTCAATTGGCGCCGATCCAAACTCCCCGTATAACAACCGTTCGAATTGGACGCGATCGTTGGCAACGTTCGTAATCCGATATTCAACGATTCCGAACTTCCCGGCACGATGGGCATGGTTTCCGTGCTCGGTTGTCGTAGGATTTCTCTGTCCCAACTCGTACGTCGATTCGGAATATTATAAGCGCCGATATTGGAACCGCAACGAAATTGGATCGAGGCGGCGTCGCGTTCGGACGTAGTTCGAAGTACGCGACCGGAATTCGTAAAGCTGGAGAAGAATCCGCATCGAATCGCATTCCGCGTCGCCGATTGATTGTAATTGGAACGAGATCGATAACCGTTGGCTTGATTGTGCCTGAAATCACAGGATTGCGCAATCTCGTTCTGTGATTATATCCAGAATCATTACCTGATCAATGATTCAGCGGTCCCGCAGGCTGCTGATCCATTATTCGATTTCTTTTGAATCGATCCACCATTCGCATTGGATTTGGACGATCCAGCGGGGAAGCTGATCGAATGTTGTAACGGTTGATTTTGACGAGCCGGTTCTGGCGAATAAGATATGCCCATTTGATCGAACGTTAAATCCGACATCGATCCGCCCGGCGTTGTTGGTAAGGATTTGCATATTCGAAATCCACCAGCGTCCAATGTAGTTGTGGATGAGGTTCCTGAAAAAGAGCCGATTTCAAGTTTCATCTCTTGGATTAATGCCAAATTTTGCTTACCATTCAAATGACTGGATAAATCCGGTTTACTCGAACTTATTCTCGTTTCGTGCAATCTTTGTTCCAATTCTTTCAAACGCAAACGTGCCGCGTCGTAATCGCGTTTCCTTTTTCGACGAATCGATTTATTCGCGGTCGATTCGCTGGCCAATTTCAAAGCGGCGGCCACGATTTTCTTGTGGATATCGATCGATGCTTCTAATTTGGCCAATTGGTCGAGCTGAAAAAGCAGGCTTGTAATGCATGCTGATTGCGCAATGTTGGATCGTGTCAAAACCGAAGATCGATCGCATCGATCTTTACTGATCAAAAAATCAATAATCCAAACTCACCTTGGTATGTTTACTCATGGTTTCGGTTGTAATTGCGAACGCGGTCCCAACTCGACGTTTGATTTTCGGTTCTTTCTCGCCTGGTATCAATACTCGCTGAATTTCTGCCGGCATTTCACCAGTCAATTCCTGAAATAGGCTTATTAGCATCCAAATCGATCCATTTGATCGAATCTTTACCCCTTCTTTCACGCAAATCTCTTTCAGTTCTTTGATCTTTTGCATCAAAATCTCTTCCAAGACCATTTTTCGGATTCGTAATTTATCGTGCATTTCCGTGATGGATTCTTTCCTCGGATTATCCGAGTGATCTGAAAATTGCAAGGTTGAATTAGTGGATAAAAAACAGTTTTATTTCCTTACCAATACTTCCATTCGATCTTGGAATGGTGAATCTGGGAATGGAATTTACTAATCCATTCGTACAATCACGTTTCAACGGACTGGCCGGTCTGGACGCATTCCCGAATATGGACATACCATCGTCCAATTTCGATACCAATTCACGAGGCGTATGGTAAATGAATCGTGCACCTTTTTGCTGAAACCGAAAATGCGTTGAGATTTTGAAGATTTATAGGTCATTCCACATTCTATGAGCGGGAAAAAGGACTATATCATCCTTGGAATAGCGTTGTTGAGACCGCCTGTGCGGAATCGAGTGGCCAATGGTCAGCACAGCGCACCAGAGGGGGCTATTCTGACGCAAGTGCGTTTTGACATAGTCTTTTTCTCCCGCCCAAAAGAATGTGGAACGGCCTATTCAAAATCGATCATACCTTTGCTGCGGCTCTTCGATCCAAATAAAATTGATGTTGAGCAATCGACAAGGACCAGATGGTTTTGCACAATTGAGCACTGTCGCACCAGAATATATGTACGTACGTATTATTGGTCATGAACGCGCGTCGAGCGATTGGTGATCTGAAAATTCCAATTGTTTGTATCGATCGATCGATATCGATTAGTATAAAACTGATATGCAACTGATGAAAATCATACCCTAAGACAGAATCATCAATAAATTGATCCTCCGAATACGGATCTTCGCATGCATCCAACGAATCCGAAGCAAGCATTGTACTGAAATCCAGGATTAGCATGCTACATTCATGCAGGAAAACCGCAGCCAAACAGGGCTAATCAAACGTGCATTCATGCGTACCTTTTCGGATCGTGTACTTCCACCGAGAATTTACGTTCTTTGTAATATAAATTCTCCAATTGCTTCCAATGGAATCCCTGGAAAATGATTTTTCTGCTCAATTTTGACCAAACTAGTCAGATTGCGCAATATTCCAGATTGTACGAGGATTATTCTGATCGATTTTGACCCGCGGGTCGAACGTATCAGATTGCGCAATTTCAGACAAGTGCTCACCTTCTTTGGTTTCTCCATATTGCACGGATCGTATTGATAAATTCCCCGACTCGAAATGCCCAAAATTAACGCGCCATTATTCTTATCCTAAAAAAATGGATTTCATCAGGATCACGATCGCAGTTTGGATGATCAAATTCTTACTTTAACTTCATACATATGCATTCCGTACGTTTGCAAGCGTTCCACCGATGTCATACAGCTGAAAATTCAAAATCGGATTGAGCAAATTTTCAGTATCAGCACGAAGGTATTTACTTGACAATCGCTGTTCCTCTGGAGATACCTCGCAATTTCTCGTAAATCTCCAAAATTCTACGTTCACTGAAAGAAAATGGCTGCGAATTAAAGTGCTCCCAAAAAATTCACAACCTGGCCCAAAACAAAAACGAATGGCAAAATGCCCAAATACCACCTAAGCCAGACGCGGTCAACCTAAGCCTAAGCAGTCATTCTGGAAACAAAGTAATCCGCGTGCCTAAGCTTAAGCCTAAGAGGGTTAATCAGGATAATCCTGATGGATAATCCAAATCCCATGATGCTATCTATTTTGGCGCTAACAAAATTCGATTTGGGACTGCTGTTTTGGGCCTGGAAGTATTCTCTTCGGGATGGCAAACCAATTACGACCAAAGGAAATTTGATCAATTTTTGGCGCCAATTTCAAAAAATTCGACGTACCAGTCTTCAGTATTGAACTGATCCGATTTCAATGTCGATTGTAGAATCGATAATCGCTTCAATTGGCCTTGAGCAATGTTGGCACTGAAAAATTGATGATCAGATGAGGGGATTTTGAAATCGCGCAAATATGATCACTTTGTGAAATCACCGAAATACGCTTGCATGGCGTACGCGGATATTTGAACGATCGTTTGCTGATCGGCTTGAATAAGGCCCTGAAAATAGGTTGATCTTAGCATGGGTGCCAGCACCCATGGGTCCAAAACGGACCCATGGTTCCACTTACCGTTTGCATTTTCGAAATCACTTGAAGAAATAGCAATTCAATCGATGCCGGATGAGCCAATTGCGTTATCGATTCTACATAGAATCTGAAAAATCACAATGCGATCACTGGTCAGTCATGGTCAAAAACTGGACATACTTCACAGCATGCTTCAGCATCAACGTTCCATCGATGCTCGTGAATTTCCTCGGATATTCATGATCCAATACTTTCCGATCGTTTTGTAACCAATGGTATTGTTGCCTGTAAATGGGTCGATTTTAGTTACAGTATGCCACAAGGCATGGCAGCTTGCTGCCATGCACGCTCACTTGTCATCCGAAAATATTAATCCGAAATATTGTTTATCCGGATCTTTCAATTGGCAATGCGATGCTACTATATTCAGTAATTCGCTGACATGTAATCGCGGTTGAACGACGATGTCTAAACGACGATCGTCCAGTAAAACGATCTGCGTACGCCTGCCTTCGTTCATCTGAAAATCATCAATATTGCGCAATGCTGGCTAAAAACGGTTCCATCTCCTGGAACCGCTCCAGAAGCTTCCCAGCCAAGCACGACTAGTAAACAAGGTCGATGCAAAATCGCATCCAGACACACCCACTTCGCCAAGGGTATCATGAAAATTAACTGCCTTCTTCTGCTTTCCCGTTTTGTTGGTAGTGGCCAGGAAAAAGGGCCGATTCAGAGAATGATTCACTTTCTCAATAGACTCGCATTTTGCTTTCCCCTTTTCTGGTAGAAGCCAACAACCCATCCAACCATGCGAATATTATATAGATCTATCCAAAAGATACGTTTTAGTCAGAAAAGAGAGGAGGGGGAGAGAGTATATTTGAATACACAAAAACCATTGCTCCCTTCCCACGACTGGCCGGCTGCCTGTGCGGCCAGGCTGGTAAATCGCTAAGAAGACGAATGACATTTATTTCGAGCGATTCTTACAAAGTAGCCAGAGAGAGTGGCCGCTAGCAAAAACCGATGAAGCTTGAATAATGAGCCGGTCGAAAATACAATTCGCATCATGAACTGGATTCGATTCGAATCCAGGAATATATATTACTAATCTTAACGTTTCATCAAGTGAAAATGCCCTGAGGGGAGAAAAAGCTTCCTTGGTCTGATGAATGACCAGGACAGTCCAGGGTTACTGTAACCGCTCATGGGGGCTTCAATTTGAATGATCAAGGCCACTTTGGCGGCTTTGCATGCGACAAAACAGACCCTCCTCAAAACTCAAGGAATTCAGGCATACTGTAACCGCTGCCTCAGGCTTCAAGGCTGTGCAAAAAAATGCAGACCCATCCCTCCAGGATTACTGTAACCGCTGCCTGAGGCATCAAGGCCATGCAAAAAATGCAAACCCTCTGGGTCTGACGGAATCATAATATTCCCGATCATGCCCACAGAATTGAAGCGTGTGAAAACGTCACCCGCACGCAGGAAACCGTATGGACATCGGTCGCCCCATCCCATATACGGACAATAAAATGCTAAACAATCGAAACCTCAATTGTTCAAATATTTGAAATTGCCCTATTGGACTTGACCACCCAGCATATTTTCCTCCATCGTCATAGGTATGACGAAAATTTCAAGCAAGAAAACAGCAGGGGGTCATAATATGCTGAATATTCTATCCTGTGCCCAAAAATGGCCGCATCATCGATCAATGTCATTCGAATGCAAAACGCGTACTAAAATGGGAGAATTTTAATTGCTCGTCACATTTTCCAGCTATTCATCAAAAGGAAACTGGATGCAAATTTTGGGCTTAGTCTTCTTCTGTGATCAGAAATCAGCTAAATTTCCTTATTCCTAGCTCAATGGACACCCAAGCAAGCCAGGCTGGTCAATAGGATAATAAAATTCCAGACAATCGATGGCACCCCTCTCTGGTGCTAGGGGCGGGGCCTTATTCGGTAGAACGGTTGAAACAAAAACATGGGCACCAATTCAAAACGCACCGGGGGTGGTGGCCATATTTGACACGCTCTCGTGAACAGGTTTATCCGAATAGACGGATGCCTTTGGGTCGTGAAAGATTGGGTAAAAATTCCAGTTTTGGAATCATAATCAACGCGTACACTACACTCGCTTCCTTCAAACCGCAACCGACGCCATATGCCAGGGCGTCCTTCAATTTTTTTGAGTACACGTACCAAATTTGGCACGACGCCCCTCCCTTTCCTTCCAAATCGACGCTCGAAACAGCATCGCACGATATGAAAAGGTCATTACCGACCAACCGAGACATCAATCACGTACACGTGTTCAGATGATCCGTGTACTTCGTGTCAGAAGAAGAAATCCATGAAATACGCATGTCCAAATTAGCCAAGACAAAATGAATGGCACTTTAAAAGAAAGATCATCGAAAAACGTACCGTTCATCTTCGAAATGAATTGTGGTCACGATTCTTGTAATGTTCTGAAGTTCTTGCTCGCTTCGACCAACGTGTCGAGTAACCATATTTCCTGAAATAACGGTCGCATCAGCATGCACTTTTACAATGCATCAACTAGACGTTACCTTGAATTCCTCGGTTCGCAATTGTGCTTGAACCATTCGGCATAATTCATCCACTTGCCTGAAAAAAAACAGCTTCGATTAGAAGTGTCCAACTTCCAGTCACGTGCAACTGATATGGTGCAGCACACATGGTGAATTATCAAAAATACTGTGCAAAATTACATCTAGTGCATGATACCTTTATCCAATCCTCTTTTGCAGCTAATGCGCATTTTGCTGTTACATGTAGCCGCCCTGATAAATTTGGCTGTACTCACCTGAGCGACGAATAAAGCGTCTTGCATTTGTTGATCAGATCCACCGGACCGGTAGAAACAGGAAATAACTCGTCCACTCGATGATAATGTAATCGCAATATTTCCTTAAGACCCAACCGTAATGCCTGCATTGTAGGCCTGGTCGAGAATTGTTCCGCGTCCAAAGCTTTTACAAGACAGTGCATATTGCATACACTGAAATAAAATGCAACGTAAACCATTTGCATGGCAAAAGATGGCTCGTTCTTACCAATTTCCAAGCGCAATTCCGTCATTGGCAATAGCTCGGATCGTAGTCGCACTGATCCCAAGTAAGGTGACACCGGATCTGAACTGGAAGGCGCCATCGTGACGCTAAAATATAGCAGCATTTAGCACAAAGACTTTAGAATCATTGCTAGCCTCTTACTTCAAATAGCCAACTCGGATCACCGCAGGATAATGCTCGAACGCATCTCTTCAATTCGACAAATTGAATCATAATTTCAGGCGAACGCGAAGTGGCTGATAATCCAGATTGTTCACAGTTCCTCCGCCCTGACCAGACTCGAACGAAATCGGCTGCTGATAATTGACTGACGAAATCTTCCCTAAAAGGACGGTATTTAGCTTAAAAGTCACTACAACAAATGGCTTACCTTGGCTTCTGAATTGGCTGCGCAATTTCTTCGGTTATCACTGGAGGAATCGGCGAAGCACTTGCGGAGGATGATTCTGAGAAACCTAAAATAAATAGCAATCAGGGCCATCATGCAGCATTTTCTACTGCTATTACCTTCATCGCTGTCTAGTCCATTTTCATACGCCGCTAATTTGGGAAAATCGATTCCGATAATCTTGGGTAATGGCGAGATCGTTGGAATTTGCTGCAGCTCGAATGATAATACCTGTAAAAAACGTCAATTTGCATTCAGCCAATAAAAATTTACAATAACTTTACCCGTTTCGAAGTAGGTGCAGGTAAATTTAATGCCAATTTTTGGAATACGAATATCCGCGGCCTGCTGTCGAATTTCGGCTGAAGATCTTGTTCATTCAAATTGGCCAACGTGACGAGAAATGATTGTAAATTATTCGCATTCCATCCGCCACGAATCGTGTATAATTTCTCTGAAATCGGGAATAATTAAATTCTTATATCACCAAATTCAGATTCTACTCACCGATAGCATGGTCAATTATGTCCGCCTTCTCGTGCAATTGTTTGGTTCGAAATAAATACGAGCATTGAGATAAAGGAGGAAAATTGTCCGAATACTTTTTCTTCTTATTCCACGTCAATAAACGTTCGTAAATTAATTTCACCGATGCCTTTCCCGAATCAGTTTGGGACAGATGATGAGCTAATCGTTTTATATCAGAAAATACACTGATTTCAATCGATTTGGAATCCATTTTTCGGGTGATTTTAGATTTAAATAATTTTTGGAAATTCCTCGCCAATTTAGCCCAACGTGCAACAATTGACACGCTGACCTAGATGCTTATAGCAAATTTCGAATGCTTAGACATGGCCAGCATAGGAGGAAAAGGCGGGAGGGCTACGGTAACCGCAAGGGGACCAAAAGTATTGGCATACTGTAACCGCTAGAATCCCAAGATTTTCAATCCCGCTCTCAAACCTTTCTTCTACGGTAAATTCACAATATAAAGGTGTTTTCTAGATATGTTGGCTATGCTTATTCCAAAAATCGCATTTATTTTGTTGTGTGATCGATAATCGATAAGTTGATCGGAATGATCGATTTGCTAATTATCGATTGCTGAGCAATTTTGTTGTGATCACTGGATAGAGCGTGATCGACTCTATCGGGGAGCATATATAGATCAAGGTTATCGATTGACTAATGGCCTGATTAGAGGGTCCAAAATTTTCAAATTATCGATTTTCAAACCCCTTCATAAAGAGCAATATAATCGAAAAATTGAGCGGGAAGCATGTTTTCTGGTACAATTAACCACGCTGAACATGATGGCGTCGTTTATTTTGATGGAAAAAGCAATATTTGCGAATTTGATCAGAATATCGAATTTGTGAAATATCGAGTTGTGGGTGATCAGGCAGCGATCAATCGATAGATCACGATCGGTTACATCGGAAAATACCATTATACCCTACCTGTCGATTGATTTTTCGGTTACTGAAGCAAATCGAAAAATTCCGATTTCAATCAATATTGAATTCTATGAAAGAAGATCACATGACTGTGCCGATCGACCTGACGGATTTTGAAAATTGCTCAATCCAGCCTGTGCTGAGAAGGGATATGATGAGCATATCCATGCCTAATTTGGGATCATCAGATTCTGAGGAGATAAAAGAAATAAATACATTGCAACGAAATAGCAGCATTGAGGAATTCACGTGACGTCATGAAGAATGGTCCCAGTAACGAGTCCATGTTTGATGATCGAGTCAGGTTCATTGATTTGAGGCATACTCAAAATGTGCCTGATGAATTTTATGCCATTTTTGGGCATACGATGGCCGAAGATTATCCATACGGATCTTTTGAAAATCACAATACAGAGATGATCAGTAATCGGCAAATTTCTTGATCAATCGATTGTCTTACGTGATACCAAATCATGGGTGTCACCTCAACTTTTTATTATTCCTATACGAATGCCTAATTAGGGTGCACTCGCGATGCTGTTGGTTTTACTTTCTTCCGTCCACCTTGCCTAATGATGATTTTCATAGTGAATAGAAAAATCGATGTACCCAAGATCCATTTCCTTCCGATCAATTTTTTTCAGTAATAGGGTAGCACACTGCCATTGGAAAGAGCAGGATCGATTCATACAATACAAATCCATACGCATGCTACTGATATTGGCGTTTTAGCGTATGAAAAAGCCATTACAGTATACCCGTGCAAATTTTGGATAGATTTTTTTCATCATGAAGTAATAAAGGCGTATCGATCTTTTTTCCGATTGGGGCCTTTTCGGCTGAAGCCGGGTTTATACTCCATTAGGAAAAGGAAAAAGTGTTGCTTGTGTAGCAAGCATCCTATAGGAAATGCGTCTTCTTATTGCAATTTGGAATGGTCTTTTCCTAATCCTTCTTTGTTTGTTTGTTTATTTACCGACATGCCAAACTCATAGAGGCATGGATATGCTCATCATACCCCTTCTCAGCACAGGCTGGATTGAGCAATTTTCAAAATCCGTCAGGTCGATCGGCACAGTCATGTGATCTTCTTTCATAGAATTCAATATTGATTGAAATCGGAATTTTTCGATTTGCTTCAGTAACCGAAAAATCAATCGACAGGTAGGGTATAATGGTATTTTCCGATGTAACCGATCGTGATCTATCGATTGATCGCTGCCTGATCACCCACAACTCGATATTTCACAAATTCGATATTCTGATCAAATTCGCAAATATTGCTTTTTCCATCAAAAGCACTCAGGGACGTGCGGACACAAGAAAAAATGGAGTATAAACCCGGCTTGAAATTTCGCCATGTTTAGCGTGTGTTTAAGGCTGAAATTCGTATTCTTTCCCAATAAATAGTGACCATAGTAACAAAAGACGCATGACCAGATTCGGGTTCATTTTTTGAACGAATGACCATAAGCGATGTTGGTCAGTAAAAGAATCTCCTCATATATTCAAACTTGGCTATTAATTGGCATCGTTTTATTAGCTTGGATTTACACTTTATTAGCCGGTTTACATTTATCTCGACGTCATTTACCAAATTGATCCCCCTTCTCCGAAATAATGCCCATTTGCGTACTTTATTCTCATCCGTACAGGAAATTGTACAAAGCTAGTTTCTGTTCGAAAGCCGCGTGTTTTCAATTAATCACATTTATATTGATTATCGTATGCCCATTATTGATCGCGTATCGTAGTCAAGGATTTTGGATGAAAATCAATACGTACAGGGAAAAACCTAGTGTACATTTCAAATACGATTATCTCGTTTATTTACAAGGCAATCGATCGGACGAATATTGGATTTGGACCAATTTCCCCGGTCTCGTGCAATTGGAAGATTCGCATTTACGAATTCCCGTCATGAAAGTCTACGAACCGGATTCGGATCGGGATGGGAAATGCGATCGATTAGAGTTGAATTTAGAATTCCCCATGAACGCGGACGAGAACGTGCACGACGTATGGATCATGCTTCTATTCGATTATCGATTAGAATTGTACAGCAAATTTCGTATGCAAACGATGATTTATGGGAAATACGAATCGGCCAACGGCGGCGTGGCTTTCAATTTGGACGGGGATATGAGGATTTGGCAGAAAACGCCTTTATCCTATCGCGGTATCGATCAGAGATACGATATGCCAGTCGTGAATAAAAATAGTCTTCAAGCCAATAGTTTCAGGTACGATCCCCCTGCGAGCATCTGGGATCAGATTTCGAAAATTGCGCAATTTTCAGGATCCCCAATATTTTGAGGCAATATCAATCGCGAAATCTGACAACGAGATTAGAATCCGTAACCACCAGTTGGACGCCCGGTTACGCGGGTGTATCGGGCGTATTTCGAATGAATATTCAAATAAATTATTCCACCGATACGTTCGAATATTGGACCGGATTTTGGGAATTAATCAAATGGGCCTGGATACAATATTTGAGCATATTGATCATATTCGTTTTTGTGATGAATCGCATTAGGGAATATGTATTCAGGAATCGATTGGTCACTAGTCTGGCCGTACCTGATCAGCAATTGATCAATGCTGCCGGGGGTCGTGGGATGGGTTAAAGTGTGGCATTGATTTTTGATGCTTGTGAATTGCATAAAAGCACATGTTTTTTTGAAGCTATCATGGCTACAGTATGCCTGCATTGCAGGAACGCTGCAATCCTTTGAGATACAGTAAGCCAAGTAATCGTGGCTCGGATACAGTATGCCTGCACTGCAGGATTGAAGATATCTGCTGATATCAGCAAGATTATCAGAAGCATTATTTTTCCATCTCCATAGCAACTAGCATAAACTGAATCTTTCTATGCCTTCAAATTTTCCTCATTTTCCCCCTCCCTCACCCCAATAAAAATGTACAATAATTCGGAAGAAGGGAAAGAAGTGGATGATGATTTGGAAGATCAACGTTCACGTAGTACCGACGACATCCATGATCCACCGTTATTACCAATTATAAAACATCGAGACGCGGCTGGATTCCCAGCCGAAAGTGCAGGAGCCGAATTCAAACGACCAGCCGGCTCGACTGAAACGACCGAACCGGATGAGGAATTGTACGCGGTTCAAGAAAAACCCTTGGCCAAAGGGAGGCAGAAAAAACGTAAATAAAAACATCCGGAGAGGGATTTGAACCGTGGGCTTTGTTATGCTCCTTTTGGAGCTTGCTATGCATTTGCACCAAGCATGCTATGCATGGGAGTAGCCAGAGCCCCCTCCGGAGGGGGCTCGAAAAAATAAGACCTTCGGTCATTTCCCAGGATCGGAGGGGGCTTCAGACCCCCCTAAGCCTATGCAATGCCAAAAAAGGAGCTTCGCCATTCTGTAAATCAATTTTCAGCTCCCGAATTACCATCGATCGAACGTAGAAATTGGCTGATACATTATCACTTTATCCGTCAAGAATGGGACGCGTGTAAAGCGTTGATAAAAGAACAATCGGACGAATCGAACGGCGCATGCGAATACGCATCGTATATCAAAGGTTTAAAACTGGCATCTCATAAATGACTGATACGCCTTTATCAGATGGCGTTTTTCAGGGGCCATCTTGAGGCAAGAAGGTAAATTACAAGAATCACTGGACATGTACCAAGCATGCGCCATGTTGAATCCACGAAATGGATCGTATTTGAAACAAATCGCTAGATCCTTGTTTTTGATGGGAAAAACAACGGCCGCGTTGAGTGTTTTCGATGAAAGCTTGAAAGTAGCTAATGATGATTGGGTAAATTACATGCGTATCTCTAATGTTCTCATTCTTGCAATACCATTCCTTTTTGATCCCTGAAATTTCACGGCTAACCAGAGAATCAATTATTTGTTAGCCGTGTACCAAAAAAAATCAGTTTTCATGGCTCAAATTGCATTTTAGGAATCATATCATTGGAAAGGCGTATGCCAATTTCATACCGGCGATTTTCAAAAAGCAAAAGAAACCTTGAACAAAGCGATCACGTTGAGTAAACACGAAGAATCGTACAGCCTTTTGGGGAAGATCTTCTCGAAAGAGAACGATTCCATGAACGCTATCGATGCGTATAAAAGATCATTAGAGTAATCCAAACTTTTTCCTCATAATCACACGCGAAAAAAGCATGCGCATTTCTAGACTATCACCGGAGAATCCCGATTTACTAACTACATTGGGATTATTGTATTTGAAAGTATGCAAAATTCTGAACACTTGCACTAGCATTTCGTAAATATGTATGAATTTTCACAAAATCATGAATTTAATTTTGATAGACCGGAAGTGAGCAACAAGCATTCGAAGCATTGGGTCGAGCATTGGCTTTCGACCCCAGTCATTCGGGAGCCATCATTGCGGCTGGTAGTATGATGCAACAACACGGTGATTACGATGTGGCATTGACAAAATACAGAGTAGCCGCCGCTCAATGGCCGGACAGTCCGCAATTATGGAGTAATATCGCCATGTGCTTTTATGGAAAGAAGAAATACGTGGCTGTAAGCCATTGGGAGGACCCGGGATCGGCTCCAGCCATTTTGAAAGGATCGGCTTTTCAGTTTGACCAAAAACTGCTTAAATTGAGAGCTCTTGATGCACTCTAAATCTTTGCTGACTATACATATAAAAGTGGGGCTTATCAGGGGGCGTTTTCCTGTACTTAACTTCAATTTTTACACTTGGAGCCCTTTTTGGGTTCTTTTGAGGCTTGGGGATATGACTGGAAAAAATTGAGGCCTGTCAGCTTGAGGTCCTAGACGTTCGCCTAACCCTAAGGCCGACCCTGCACCTCAGTTGCCATACCAAAATGCCACACCCTTTTCAGGCTGTCAGCTGTTTGAAAAGGGCCAATTATTTGGCACCGTTCGATTGGAAAATCCTCTACAATTTGGGCGTTGTGGAATTGGAAATGCAACAATACGCATCGGCATTTCATTTCTTAAGCGCATCCATAAATATTAATCCGAAAGTTGCCGTACTTTACATGACATTGGCTGGTGAGAAACGTCCAGTTTTTTCTAATACATTAATCCTGAAGCTAATTTTCAGTTGTGCTGACTAATTTGGAGGATTATGAAAATGCTAAACGAGCATACGAGCATGCTATAAAATTAGATCAGTGAGTAATGCGGGATTTGATCAGAGCCGAATCACAATGCCAAAATTGCGCAATTTGTCAGACGCGACCCGACCATTCCGTTCAATTACGCCATTTTCTGTTACAAACGCGAGGATTACGCCATGGCATCACAATTGATCAGTGCTTATCATCAACGGTTACCCAATGTTCGCGATTCGAAAACAGGAGTTATCAATTTGGATAGAGAAGTACTCAACCATATATCTCATCATCGAGATTTGAAAAATGTCCATCTTCAGATCGTGGATATGGCCGAGAAATTGAGCGAATGGTTGCAGAATGGACGTAAGAAAAATGGACCCAATGCGTCCAATGATAACGCGGAAACGTCCAACGTATGAATCGGCATAATCGATCAGATATCGATTTTCTGATCAACAATAAATTTAGTCTACTTTGCACTGCTTGATTTTTCATTTCGTAATTGGTCATTATTTCTTCAATGCCTCCATGCATACTGTAACCGCTCATAAATAATTGCGCAATCCGATGATAAGGAAGGGGAAAATCCATGCTAAAAATGGCGGATTTTTCGCCCTCGAAATGTCAACACACCGTAAAACGATTCGAGAGTGAAAAGTGGCCTACCTCGGGAGACCATTTAGTTAGACGCCTTCTTTCCTGTTGTCAGAAGAAGCTGTTATCTTCGATTTTTACCATGGGAATGCTCGTTTTTTTTTGACACGAGGCCTTTTCCATCCGTGTGGACTCAGGTTACCAACATGCACAATGACATTTCCAGAGACCCATCTTCTTCTATTTTAACCTCGTTTCCGGCCAACGAGTCGGCTGCGAGAGCTAGGGCGGTGATTGGAGCCAAAGTCAATTGGGCCTAGGGTCAGAATAGTCAAACCATGAGGCTAAATTTGATTTTATGCATTATTATTATACAATTCCGATATAAACCAGTAGACGGCAGTAGCGAAGCGAAAAGATTATTCGAAGATCTCTTGAACGGATATAATAAACTAATACGTCCAGTCATGAATCATTCCGAATTATTGAAAGTCAAATTCAAATTGAGTTTATCTCAACTTTTGGATGTGGTGAGCCGAATGATATCGTGTATATGCTCAATCTGAAGGGATTGATTTTAGCATGAAAAGAATCAAATTATGACCACGAATGTCTGGCTTCAACATGTAATCCCACTAATCCCTTCGTAATCCTCTTTATCCTAATCCCTGATCTGTAGGAATGGTATGATTATAAGTTGACATGGAATCCGGAAGATTATGGTAACGTGTCTGTACTCTACGTGCCTGGCCAAATGATTTGGCTGCCCGATTTGGTCTTGTACAATAAGTAAGAAAAATCGACTCCCGGACAGGGAGTTGAACCGTGGACCTTGACATGGTCCGGTTGAGCATGCTATCAATTACACCATGCCAATACGGATTCTCATGGGTGTAGCCAGAACTCCCCCCTTCGGAGGGGGCTTGACCAAAAAAGAGCAGGGGGACCCTTCTCTCATATATTTGGGTGGGGGGGGGGGCTTCAGCCCCAAAACCCCCCTGGCTACGCCCATGATTCCTCAAAACTTTGCATGGATTTTTGTACAGTGCTGATGGCAATTACCAAGTGACAATCATCACGAAAGCCACAGTCGAGCATACTGGTAAAGTCAAATGGGAACCACCGGCAATTTACAAATCCATGTGTCAAATAAATGTGCAATGGTACAGTATGATTGCGCAATTTGCAATATTGCAGTCACAATACGGAATTCAAAAATTGCGCAATTAGCTTGCATATGTGGCCTTGCAGGTTTCCTTTTGACGAGCAAAAATGCTTGATGAAATTCGGTTCCTGGACCTACGATGGATTCCAAGTCGACCTGTTGCATATGGCCGACGATGAGGAGATCGTGAAATATAAGCAGGATAACGTGTATATCGAATGCGTAGAAAGCGCCATTAGTTTAGAAGAATATTATCGATCGACCGAATGGGATATAATCGCTGTTCCCGGTCGAAAGAAGCGAGAGAGTTACCCGTGTTGCCCAACACCGTATATAGACATTACGTACGAGATTCATTTGCGAAGGAAAACCCTATTCTATACGGTCAATCTGATATTCCCCTGTATCGGTATCAGTTTCCTTACCGTACTCGTCTTCTATTTACCCAGTGATAGCGGAGAGAAAGTCACTTTATCCATATCCATACTCATCTCGTTGACCGTATTCTTCTTATTATTGGTCGAGATCATACCTAGCACGAGTTTAGTTATACCGTTGATCGGGAAATACCTCCTATTCACTATGGTCCTAGTTACGTTATCCATTTGCGTGACAGTTGTAGTCATAAATATTCATTTCCGATCACCGCGTACGCATAGAATGTCCAAATTCCTAAGACGCTTATTGATCGAATCGAATTTACCCTCCTATTTATGGATGTCCAGGCCGAAATTCCATTCCGAACAAAGCCCGTCGTCGAGTACGTCGTCGATTGGGAGATTCATCAAGTCCAACGACGTTGGTCCTCATCAGAATGCGAGATTGACGAAATATACTAGGATCCCGCAATCGGTATCCACATCAGTATTACATAATCCGTCGGATAATCATGTCACGTATTCGCCCTCTTTGCATTTACTGAGATCGCAAGAGCCATTGGCCGATTCAACATTCAGGCCACCGACGAGGAGAGACGAGAATTCGGAGGATTTGAAAAATGCAGTTTTGCATATCTCCTATATCGCCCAGCATTTTCGATATCAACAGAATAATGAAAGGGTAATGTGTTTTTTGATGTGCTTATGGGCACAGCTTGAAAGAAACACGCAAAAAGCTACAGTATGCCTCAAATTGGAAATATGATCTTCCAATATTTCAGGTTTTGGACGATTGGCGTTTCGTGGCCATGGTCATCGATCGCATGTTTCTAGTAAAAATTATTCACTAGCTCAATTCAATGCATGATTCCGAGCTCACTGATTTTCAGGTCCTGTTCAGTTTGGCATGTATTATTGGCACTACTTGCATAATTTTACAAGCGCCCACATTGTACGATGAACGTCTCCCGATCGATCACGGGAATCAGAATGTTGTTCATTCCTTGAACGGAATCTCGTTTTGCGGTATCCATAATCCATTCGATATTGAACAAATGCCGTGATTTATGATTATGATATCGATTTATGATACTTGGTGTAGACTAGAATCGATTACGCTTATATGTTAAATCGATACTCGTGATCAGGATGATCAATATCGATCCGGGCATGCCAGATATTCATGATCAATGTAATCAATCGTTTCCCAAGTCATCCACGGTTTTCTTGATCCAATCAGCGTATTGCGCAATATCGATATAAACCGATGGTTTGGCTAATTTCGAGCCACAATTTCTCGATCCGCCATACGTGATGCCGATTTGAAAATACGCACGTTCTTTAGTCTCGTTCCTGTTGGGATTAGATTTGGATACTAAAACTGGGCCTCCGCTATCACGCTGCAAGCAAGGCCGGAATATTGATCGGTGCAATCAATAGAAAATCAATATTTATCTTACGGAACACGTAAACCCTGTTTTTAATGACCTTAGGAGAACCCGCAGGTGTGTGTACCTTCAATTTGCGGACCAAAATCCGCGAACGCACACACTTAAGAATAGGCTTTGTTCAGTCCAGGCCCGCAAATTGAAGTAAGAATCATCTGCGGGTTCTCCTAAGGCCATTAAAAACAGGGTTTATCTCTGCCTTCATTGGCCACAGCGCAGAATGTAGTATTGGACAATTTCGGTCTTCGTCTCGCGCATTCATTATGAGGCATATAATTCAAATCCACTCGTTTGAGTTTTTGAGAGAATTGTTTAGTTTCTGCTGAAGAAATCTGCCATTACAATAATCCACTGATGGGTCCTGCACGTCTTACTTCTTCCCCATCCGCATGCTTCCATCGAATTTCCAGCTCTCAGTTCGAGCCTACTATTTTTTCCCAATAAATATACCAGGTCTATTTTGCATTTATCATTCATGGCCTCTTTTATAGAACCATCGGGGTCGTCTAATTTAGCTACGACCAAATCACCGATCGGATCCTCGTTTTTCGGATCGTAATCCGAATGTACTTTCACTGTAGCCATGGATAATGTTAGACCGAAATCGTCGGCGTAATTCAAATCAGCCACGCCAGCGATCACTGATAATTGATCAGCAATATTCAAGAATGTTTTGCTGAAAGTATTTCGCAATTCAGGGCTTGCAATGCTTGAATAGCATTGCAGAATTGCCAGCATGTACAGCAATATTCAAGAATGTTTTGCTGAAAGTATTTCTCAACTATCATTGCATTGCCAGCATGTATTTTCCAAATGCAAAGTTTTTACCCTGTTTTAGTGAATATGCAATGTGCGGCTGTCAATATGTGCCTGGGTGTTATGAAAGTTCCTCCGCGTCTGACAGTCATTTTTCCAGTTTCATCATAAAGTCAAACCGCCATTACTGGATCCCTAGTTTGAAAAATGCTTATAGCAAGAAAAAGACTGCACACGTGCAAAAGTATGGCTTTGATTCTTAGGGTAGGGCTAGTCACCATGGAAACACTGGAGGGCACCTGGATCCAGATTTGGCGGTTTGACTTTAATTAACAAGAGAAACCATAAATCTATGCTTTCCATCATCCGCGTCTTGGCCGCCCATTATTGCGTCTGGATATTTACAAGATTGGACATCTGGTAATGTGGTTATTACATCACGGGTAAAAATTGCGCAATTTGTGGTACCTATGAGCTTATCTGATTCACCAAATGTTAGGATGCAGGAAAGATACAGTATCCGCATTGAAGGCATGGTGAATGAAGTGATCAGATTTTTTGCAGAAAATCCATTTTATCATCTTCTCATGATTTGCATAAAAATCTTGACTTTTTAGACAAGTTGAATTGACTGAAGTGCACTGCACTCAAGGAAATTACATATGAATGTACAGTGTATGGACTTTTTCTAATTTTACCAGGCATTGAATTGCATACAAAATCATGGCTTGCCAAATTGTCACATGCAAATGAAATTTCAGTGCTTTTAGGCATATTAGACATTGATGAATTCGCAAACCGATTACGAGGCCTCAAAAGTGGCCTGTGGCAATTTTTAAGGCGGGTTTCAAATTATGCACTTGGATATACAGGGTGTCTATAAAGTCACGCCCTCACTTCAAGCTAATTTTTCTCGATAACTATAAGTGATATTGAGGTGAAATTTGAGATTCAGGCTCAGTGAGGGACGGGGAAGCGAATGGTCAAGACGACCATTCCGCACTGGTCACTCAAAAGTGACCGCTGGTCATCGTGTGCCATATCAAATGATAGCTCTCATTTTGGTGGACACAAATCCAAGAAGCATTTTTAATTCTGAACATGCATGACCACGCCACCCTCCCTCCCAAAAATTCCAGAAATTATGAATGACCCTTCTCGATTCTCATCAATAACTTTCGTGTTTTTGGTGTGGGAAAAAGTTATTAGCTGCCAAAAGAATCAGCATGGCCAGAGCTTTCGACTGATGTGAGACAGAGTGACCAGTGGTCATCATTGGACTCCCCATGGTCTAATTAGTCTAAATCCGAAGTATTATGAAAATCTGGTATATAATTATGGAGATATTCAACTCCAAAGTCAGGGCGTGACTTTATAGACACCCTGTACCTAAGAATAAATGCAGGCATACTGTAGTATTGTAAAGTTACAAGCACACAATGGTATACAGGCATATTCAATGTAACTATTTCAAATTTGGCGCAAAATTCTTATGACAATTCCGAATCACCCTGCTTCCAATTTGAAAAGGAAAGAGCGGGAATTTAAAATTATGCATTGAATGTGCTTATCCATCTTCGTCTTCTTCCTCTGGGCATGGGTGGTAAAGGTGGCAAATTCACAGGCGCATTAGTGTCACGATACATGGATGTTTCCGAATTCGTTCTTTCCAATAACGACGCGCTTTGTTGAGGCTGCGAATCGTCACCGGACGGTTTGAATCCGGGGAACGGATTCACCGGATTAATCACGTGACCGTGAGTGTACATGAAAGGCGATTTTCCGGCTACGAAATTGCCCTGTAACGGGAATCGAACGTTCTGACCGTTCGGTCCTGTCGGGACTGGGAAATCCAATAGACCGTCGTATTGACGATTCTTCTGCCCGGGCAACGCTTGGAAACCGGCGCCGATTTGATGGATGAACGGATTACACATGGGCGGCGTACAATTGGCTGGTACGAATCCGCCTGGTAACGCCATGACTGGTACTGATTTCTTATTGGCTGAAAAATTTATGGATGGATGGATAGGAATTTCGTAGATTCAAATTTAGCAATGTGCAGTCAATTGCGCAATCTGAGACTGGCCTGGACTCACCCCTGGCTTCTTGATAAGCCGGACTACTGATCATATCATTCATATCACTGGGAGTTAAGTTGAATGTATTGACCGGTTGAATTAAATGTCCATAATTCATCCAAGTGGTTTGCGGACCCGAGATTTGTCGTCCCTTTAAGTCCCAAATACCCCACCCTTAAACGTACCTGATTGACCATTGGGTCAAGCCATGCAAAACATATCTCTGACCTGGTATTGGTAAATTCAAACTTCCCTCCACGTATTTGATATTGCCCGGATTTACGTCCAATCCATTACTGTACGTATGGGCTAAAGGGAACGTGGGTGCTATCTCATCGGACATACTCGATTCTGGATACGGTTTATATCCGGCTGGTAATTCCAACGGATGTGGTCGATGAGTGACCGGTTCCGAATCCTGCCTTTTCTCTCTGGCTGCTAAGTGATCGGAGATATAAAATGCATCTGGAATAAAAATTGATTATAAGCGGGCTCATTTTTTTCGTATAAATTTCATATACTTGTTAACGTGCACAGGGAGCATAAAATTATGTACATTTTTATGCACTGAATGAGAATTCAAAAATACGGCGTTTTGTGAAGACGATTTGGTCTTTTATCACGCAAAGTTTATTTGCTTGATGAAATTGAGTTCGAATGTACATTGCAATTGATCAATGTCACCCCGACGTTGCGTGACATTGGAATGATCGATCAGTTACCGTTTCACCGGATGAAACCGGATATTCGGGATGATCTTGGCAAAAGATTACCTGGACTGGATTCAGGCGTTTTGAAGCCAAGAAAATGGCCCTGTTTCTTTACTAATCCAAATTCGCATGATTCATGCTTCAGGCACGCATATTTTTGTACAGGATTAGCTGTGAGCTTGGGTAGATGCATTTTTCTTCATCCAATGGCCTATACTTGTTGGAATTGGCGCTATGACATTAGAGCCTGGGACATTAGAGCCCAGACATTAGAGCCCGGACAATAGAGCCCAAAGACATTAG
>JAQIWJ010000261.1:0-26298 GCA_034695185.1 Discolaimus major
GATAAAATATTGAAATCCTCATCATGAGTAATTGGGACGTCCCACTTTCTCAGTCGCGGGACCCGCAAAAATCCCGCCTTCAATTCAATTCACGAATCGTCCTTGCGTTTACAGTAATCTTCCCGCCGTTTCTGTCCATCTCCATAAGGCAATTGCTATTCAAATATTGCGCTAAACAGTTTCGTACTTGCGGTTGCGAAAAGTGCTCGTTACAGTATGCACAGCTGGCCGATTGCCAAAATTTTATTATATTTATTCAAGTGATCAAAAATTCAGAAAATCATTCATTATCCGCGAATAAATCTATAGTTGGAAATTCCATATTATCTGGACGATTTACGGGTACTTCATCACACGTTTTCAAAAGGTAATTCAAAATTTCATAGCATTTTAAACCAGGAGATGATGACGTTTTATTTTTAGAAAATTGATTTTGCAATGGATACCGTCGGGATTGAATCAATAACTGGTGATTCGGTGACGGAAATTAGCCGTCAGCAAGCGATTCAAGAAAAGGAATTGGTAAAAATTATTCAGAAAGATTGCTCAAAAATTATATAAAATTTTTGGCATAATCCTGCCTCTTTGTTCGATCGTCTAATAATAATTCAAATTTCAGGGGAACAAATACTTCAACAAAGGCCAATACATCGACGCCATTTTTCATTATTCGAAAGGAATTCAATGCGATCCATTGGAATCGACCATATTATGCAATCGTGCCATGGCTTATTTGAATTTGAAAGAGTAAGTCTCTTATTTCTGGCCTCAGTAATTTTGTACTGAAATTATACGTTTTTCAGATACGCCAAAGCGAAAATCGATTGCGATCTCGCTATTGCTTTGGATCCGTCGTACGTGAAAGCGATTTATCGTCGAGCAATCGCTTATTTGGGGATGAATGATACCGAAGCGGCGAAGAAGAATTTTCAACGCGTTCTCGAATTGGAACCTTCGAATCGACAGGCTCAAGACGAATTGAAGAAATTGGACGAGAAAAGCATTAGTTCGGAACGAGTTTCTGTGGCCAGGAAGAAGTCATCGCCGAAAATTGAAATCTTGAAAGTAAGCATTTTGAATATCGAACCCACCCAGCTGATGATAATCGCTGTAATTTAGGCAGCAGAGACGAATTCGTTGATCGTCACGCCAGTTAGAGATCCACCACCCGAATGGAGAATGCAGCCAATGACGAAGATCACAAATATCGAGGAAATTCGCTCAGTTGGAAATTCAGCTATCATCACTGCTACTATGAACAGCATCAACGACGACCCACCAGCTACGTCCGGAACAGAAATTATTGAAATTCCACCCGTTCCATCAACTTCGTTCGAATTCTTCAAATGCTGGCGATCGTTGGCACCCAAGAGTGCGGATGCGTTTGGCAAATACTTCATGGTAAGATTTGATTATTTCATTGCAAGAACTAGCATTCTAACGCTGTGTTCTGTTGCAGAATATTCCCAAAGAAGCCTACAAAAGCTTATTCGACCACCTCATCGATTCCGATCTGTTGGGCAATATTATCGATACATTCAAAACGGAAATCCAACGCCATTCCGAGAGTGTGGTTCCGATTTCACACCGGCTATTGGAACTAAGTCAATTGGAGCGGTTCCAGTTGGCTTATGCGTTTTTGGATGATTCCCAAAAGCAAGGTAAAAAGCAAGGTAATCATAGTCAAGAATCAGTCACTGGCTGCTGATCTAAACTGGATCTTTTGCTTTCAGCATTGCAAGAAATCGTGTCCAAGTTGAAAGATATTGAAGAGAAAGGCGACGTGAGGGAATTGATTCGAAAATTGAAAAGTGCTCTTGAATTGTGAGCGTTAGAGGTAGGTTTGAATGTTAGTTTTTTGGAATCCATGCAATTAGATAAGAATGATTGCTAGCTATCTGTTAAAAGCATGCATTCACATTATCATCATCTGATTTTGCTTCATGCGAAGTGATGATTGCAATAAATAGAAATATTGCGCAATTTTATTCATGCTGCGGATTAGCAGCTAGATTAGCTAAACATATCACATAATTAGCTTGATCAATGCTGATTGCATCGGCTTGTTTGTAAATGCTGATACGCTGAAAGTTGGGCAGAATTTGACATGCAAATCCAAGGATCTTATTAGAAACCTGTTGATTATGACCGGTTTTACATTCGTTTTTCCAATCTGCTCCTTCTGCATTCTTGAATCTAAAAACTGTCTCCGTTGAGCTAAGCATCAGCTGCATCAAAATCATATTTTCCTTCTCTATTGACCCCGGAATACATTGATACCTGTTTTAGGTCAACGCCTACCAACAGCGGCGGTGGATCGACGCCCGGTTTATGGACGCCTGCGCATTCGTATGGAATCAAGAAAAGAAACAACGTCGATACAGTTTGGGAGATATTGGAAATGTACGTTCTCAACGTCAACCCATGCTTCGACGTTGGCACACGGATTCCGAATTGTCCATTTTCGCTCCGAATTCGGCGCCCGCATCCAATGGAATATCAAAGAAGAAACCTATGAACGGAATGGCGTCGAAAGAATCGATGCATTCTCCAATTTTACACCGTCCAACGCCGTCTCCGATAGAACTCATAAAAAAACGCAACCCATTGGATAGCTCGATTGCATTGCGGCGAAGAAAGGATGGATTATGTGATTTTATGAAGGGCTGATTTTTGATGACATAATGATTATTATTACTGGTGGATATTAGATGCAAGCAATTCAATGCGTTTTCTGATTATGAAATTCTAGAATTTTGAAATTTGTGATTGCATTGATTGATATTATGGCTATTGCCATTGCGCAATTCTTTCTCAATTCATATATGAATGATTCGGAAATGTCATATTTGCATGATTTTAAAATAACTACGATTATCACCGTCTGTCGTCTAGACACAGATCGATATCTGTAATTGTGGTCATCCATAATTAGGCGTAGCTAATTAGCCTAGGAAGTATCAAGGCCAGTTTAGAAGGCGGATGTTTATCCAGCCTATTTAGATATTGATCCAATCATCTAGTCTCGTCAGTAATGAATGGAACTTCCTTGGGATGATTTAAAAATATCAGTTAGGCATTTGTGAATGATGGTTAGTAACCGGACGACGATAGAAATCATCATGACACCGGATGGAAGACAGGAAATAACAGATTTCCTGCTCATAAACATTGTCTGGAATTAGGATATCCCCTGATCAGTACATAAAGCCACAGTTTCCTGATCTTTCCCCAATCCATTTCTTTCCTATGTGAAAATGATGCTCTTTTTGACCTCGAATATTCTCGTCATGATTTTGGTATCCAGTTCAATTGCATCGGAGCAGAATCAAGGCAGTGATCGGAATCTGATCACAAATGGGACATGCGTGATCGAATTCACAGTGATCACCGAAATTCCTGGTCGATGTCAACGTATGGGCGGAAACGTACCGGCATGCGTGGCGAATGATAAAAGTTATTTGGACCCGTTAAATGATCAGTGCACATTTAAATAGGGGAATGGGTATACTGTAGTTTTGCAATGCAAAAATAATCGATAATATTCATAAAATATTCAATGTACCGAGGCATTTTTTCATGCACCCATCCGCAGATGATTGATTGGAATTGCAACAAGTACACGAGATTTTACACGCATCATCGATCGATGTGGGGCCAACTTTCTTTTGAGACAGGAGCTTTTGAGTATGATGGATCTGAAAAAATGATCATGCAGGTCCATTTCTGGACTATTGCTGTGTGGATTACTGTATCGGTACATTCGGATTTCGGAATTTTCCATAAATACGTACGTGTACAGCCTGGACAAGTGTATTGGCATGATATCGAACAGTGATCCGGGTGATCACTTTTCAATGAGCACTAAAATCGGTGCTAATCAGTGCTGATTTTTTGTTGAACATATTTACCTTGTATTCAGCAACTGGAAATTCAGCATGAACATAGAAAATCAGGATCAATGTGATCAGAAATATACGCATCATTTTTGTGACCGCAACGAAATCGATTACGTGCAATTTGAATCAAGCCAGCCTCGGCCGGTGTATACATCCGTAGATCTTTTCGGTATGTCATTAATTTTGAATCCTCAAAATAACCTTCAATTTTGCGTTCATTCTATCATGGCCAATAGATTAGATGCCAAGATTTTTCCTTCCTTACACTCGAAATCTAGTTTTTGCGAATGAAGTGGAAAATCGGGGCATCCGAAAACCAATTCCTCCCAAAACATGATGAGTCGAGTGCAAAAGGTTGACAGTAAAGCTAGTAGAAGCGTAGCAAAAATCTTGCTCGGCACCGATTGGGCTTTTAGGAATTGTCGCTTAGGGCGAACTTCCCAACGGTCGTGATGGAAATTCTAGAATATTGTAAAAGCATACCGCGGACCCTCTGCGAAATTCGTAAATGTGGTACCGGTTCTTCTGTTACGTGGAAAGCAAAGACCAATAGATGAAAGTTTAGAGAAAGTTTCAGAAATTTCTGAACCTACTCGAAACCTCTAGTCCGTTCCTGTTGCATAGAAGAAGCGGCTTTTTCTTGGTCCCGATTCTAACTAATAAGAAACATGGCTGTAAGTGCGTAGAAATTCCATAGTTCACTGCATTTAAGCGTACGAATTTTGTTTAGAGCCCTGAATTGATTGATAAGCATAAAGATGTGGATCCATTCCTTTTATGGAAATGGGAACGTATATTCAATGCATTTTTTGGTAATAATGCTCATCGTGTGTCCCGTCATGTCCAGACCATTGGTCTTGCCCGCAGGTCAGGTCAATGTCACTGTAAATCAATTTTTCAGATCGTGATCGAAGTCATGAAGTGGACAGTGCCGATTTCTATATCATTGTTCGGGTATGCTTCGTGGTGGTTCTGCCTGCTGATCAGAAGCCAAAATATGGCTTTTCTGGAAACAAAAGAGCTGCTCTCGAAAATGCAGCGGTTACAGTATGCCCTTGGCCTCAAATTCAGAAAATTTGGCGCGCAAATGCTGGCAATTCACACGCGGTTACAGTATACCAATACTGCCAAACAAATGTTCTGTGAAAATTCAAAAAAAAATCGGAAGCAAACTTCTTTTACAGAAAGTGAAAGAAATTTACGGCGCTGAATCGAAACAAATGGAATACGCTCGTAATTCGTTGACCGCCTTGTGGAACGGTCTAGTCGAAATGGCCGATAAGAATAAGGACGAGAAGATCGAAGTGAACGAATGGGTGTCCGTATTGAAGAAACTAGATCCGACTAAACAATCCAAATGGTTCAATGAATATTCGAATTATATGTTCAAACTTTTCGACGTTTCCGAAGATCAGAAATTGGATTTGGCAGGTATCCGAATCGGGGATCTCGTAAAACAACTAATCCACTCATCATATTTTCTAGAATACGCTGATGGAATGGTTGCGTATGGATTCAAAGAAAGCGATGCCCATGAAGCGTTCAGAAAATTCGCTGTGGTAAAAAATTGCGCAATTTTTTTGCGTATTCCCAGCATGCATATTTCAGGACAAGAATGGGAAATCAATACCGCACATTGATTATCAGCAATTCAAGAAATTGTGGCTGGAATATTTTCATTCGACCGATCACAATGCAATGGGGAATAATCTTTTCGGGCCTTTGGAAAAATAGGACTCTAGGACAAGGCTGCGTATGAAAATTTTTATCCCACGCTTTTTCATTAGCATGTATGGAAAATTTGCATTCAATCCCCCTCTCATCGCGTGATGATGGAATTTGGGAAACTGTGATTACTGTAGATCATCCAGTAGCATAATCGACCGTGCTGATTCCGATGGTGTAATTCATTTCTCCTGTACAATGTGTGATATACATCCGAGTAGATAAATATCACTAAAAGCATCTCGTGGAATGTTCTAAATGTGGCATTTTTCGTTTGTATGGCAATCATGAATTCCCTGTGGACGCGGACGCAACTCGAGCGCCATCCTTGAATTTTAAATCCCTAAATACTGAAAACGCCCTTTTCTCTAGATCCGTGAAGCAAAGTTCATAGCATTCTTCTTGGAATTTGATGGGTTTTTCCAATTGCTCGATTTCCGATCCGCAGTAGCCGTAATTGTAAGGAATGCAATGATCAGTGCCAGCCTGGAAAAGTCAGGCTTCAGAATGTGTTCGAAATTGCGCAATTTTTTGAATGCAGGAATTGTCTGGTGCAATTGAGAATTTTCATACTTACCAATCGAAACCATCTGAATGCCAACTGTGAAGTATGACCATCCGGACACTGAAAATTATCGATTGATCATACGTTAATCATCGAATTTCAATTCGAAATTTACCTTAGCCCTCGGAGGCATTTGACAGCACCTCCTATTCCCGAATGTATCACCACCTGAAAAAAACATGATCTTAGCTTTTGATCAGTGTAAAAATCGATAATCATACATGGTCTATGCACGTCGTCCAATAAAGCTTGAATATTTTGCGTAGTGGTTCGTGGTGTCGAAGTTGTTTTTCGCGCATCGAATCGTGACCTTTCCTGTACCGGATTAGCTTGGATTTGTGTTTTTCCATTCCCCGATGCGAAGCTGATATTGAATCGTATGGGTACGCGTGGTCGGAATCGATCGACCGATTCACCGGTGACCGGTATCGGATCTAACGTAATACCGATCGGACCGTCGTAGCGTTTTTGATCCAAGGATAATCTTGTAGCCGGTGATACGGATACTGTTTTTCTGGATTTCGTATACTGTGTGATTGGTGCAGGAGTCGGTCTGAATCTCTTTTCAGTCGTTCGTCTGGACGTGGACGTAGTGGATTCAGTTAATCCTCGATCGCGAATTGCATCAGTCGTGGATTTCGGATATTTGGTATCCGGTTTCCCCCATCTATACCAACTTCCAGGCTCCCCTGTAGCCACGTCAGCTTTAGAAATTTCGATAATTGGCGATTTAGTTGCAATTATATCTTCTCTTATAACTGGTAATACTTTATTCTCCAATACTTCGTCGGATTTTTGCCTCGGATCGAGAGTGGTGGATTTCGTAAATTGAAGTTTCTCCTTATCACTGGGTCTGTACAAGCTGCCCGGTTCTCCTGTGGCTACTGACGCAGAATTGGAGATTGCACTGGATTGGGTTACTGTAACCGCTTCAGGAGCAGTGGATATTCCGAATAGGCTTTCCGTTATGGACGGTTTGGTGATGGTTGAACTGGATGCTTGCACAGTTGTGGACTGGGCGGTGCTTGTGGACGCACCAGATTGCACAGGTGTGGTTTGGACGGCGCTTGTGAACGCACCAGTTGGACTGGTGCTTGTGGACGTATCTGCCGTGGATCGGCTACTACTTTCTGCGATCCCTGCGGATTGTTGACTGGTACTGGAACTGGCTGAAATCGACGCCGAAATGCTCACGCTTTCATCCGTCCCAGTCACAAAGAATACTGGACTCGGTTGAGTGAATTTCGGTTCAGACGTCGTCATACGAGCTGTCACATCAGTGCCATACTGAATTTCATCCACGAACGAATCCCGTACGAATTCGATCATGACTTTCGGTGATAAAGTTTCTTTTTCTGCCATTACAGTAGGACTTGAAGAAGGCGATGTCACATTTTTATGTGCCTGGGTTACTGTAGCATTAGTGGCATTCAACCAGAGAACAGTGATATTCTCATTGACCTCGTATTCATCGTAACCAATATATTCGTACGATGAATTATTATCCGATTCGAAATCGAGAATCGAATTTATCGTGGATGGTGTTGTGGTCGTGGTCGTGGACGTGGTTGTCCGACGTCGTTTTTTCGGCTTTGGACGGGTCTTGGAAGTTGACCCAATGGTACTGCTGGATGCAGTCGTTGATGCAGTCGTTGTCGTCACTGGTGCAGAAGTGGTCGTGATCGTTGGCACAGTGGTCAACTTATCCATAAATGTCATCCATTTCTGTTTTTTCGTACTGATCGTACCAAGAGTACTGGTATCATCGTATTCAGCTTCTTCGTATTCCAATAAGCTAATGGATAAATCGGTGTCATTATTTTCTTGTATATTCATCAATCGCTGAAATATTTCTTGCATTCGTTTTTCATCCGCCATCACGGCCATCGGTCTGAATTCCGATTTGGCCACTATAGTACGATTAGAATTCATCGGATGCTTCTCAACGGCCACTGCACCGGCCGCACTTTTCGCGAGTTGACTAGTATTTCGTAATTTCAAAGCTAAATTTAAAATCTCGTCCATCGGTTCATCACTCAGGCCGTCCAATGGACGTCCACGTTCTTCTTGTTGTTTAAAAAATATCTCCGTACCGGCGGAATGATTTTTCGGGGATTCGCCCAAGCATCGTGTTGGTATGCATTGTTGAATTTGATACAACGGCGGGCATGGTTCCATTAGTAAAACCCCTTTGGCCGATCCCGTTTGGGGGAACGGTGGTTTCAGCACGATTCTATTACGGACACGCATCGAGAACGTACAACTTCCGATGCATTCGCCCCAATCAGCCCAATCGGACACTTGGCAATCTAGAAAAACTGATGTCAGTGACCATTGGTCATCGGCCATGTTTGTTTATTTGATCTACATCTGCTGCTCGAGGGAACAGTGACACCAAAAACGCAAAAACTTTATACCGGCAGAGAGATTCGAACCCTGGTCTCATGAGCAGAGAGCAAGAGTGCTAACCACTACACCAGAAGCTGATGCTTACCGGAAGCAAAAACTAGGCTAATCAATTGCGCGATCACACCTGCAACGAAAGGCAGGCTAATGAAATGCATGACGACGGGTTCGAAATTGACGTTCAGAACAATTCGCCTTTGATGATGAAAGAAGGGTAAAGATAGGAATACGCAAACGTCAGGGGCTAAGAATAACTAAATCCAAAACTCAGCATTTCCGTGTCACTTGGACACGGGGAAATTGGAATAAGGCTGACCTGGAAAAACCGTACCCGTTACATACATACGTCAGCCGACCATGGAATACGCCTTGTGGGCGAAATGATTACGCAAAATGTGCGACCAAATATACAATGCACAGGAAGGGGGGAAAAGTGACATCACTGACATACTTTCACTTTTCTCTGCCGACTTTCCATCATTCGTTTTGACTGGTAATAAATAATGCATCGCATACACGAGCCAGAAATCGATTTATCTAAATCCCAAGTGATCGATCGATCACAACCTTTGCTTAGGAACCGAATCGAGCCTGATTCTCCCTAATATCAGTATGAAGAAATTTTCTCATACGAACCAGTAGCATGTATTCAATGATCATATTTGCATGCATTTTCTCCAATCTCAAAATTGGTATGGACTTTTTGAAAGATCACGATCATGATCATCGATATATCTATTTTTAGCGACGCGTAGTCAAGGGGAAAATACAAGATTAATATGCGAATTTGGATCAGAATTGATGGAGGATGAATGCGTAACCACATTATACGCGGGTGATGATACGACTTTCGATCGCGCCATGACCACGTGTAAAGATTTGGGTGCCACCTTACCCATGGCTCATTCGCAGAATGAATGGGATCGGAGGAAAATGCAAATGTAAATTTGTGCTGCATGCATGCCTAGGCAGCAAAATGTATGCCTAGGCAGCAAAATGTATGCCTAGGCAGCAAAATGTATGTATAGGCAGCAAAATGTATGTATAGGCAGCAAAATGTATGCCTAGGCAGCAAAATATACGAAAATTTTCGCAGATCCAGCTTGAACGGTTCTTCATGGCTGGGATTAGCGTACAAATACAGGAACAAAGCGTTCCGTTGGATGGATGGTACGGAAATGGATTGGTCGAATTTCGATCGCAGTCCATTTCCGATCGATGAAACGCAACCTCCAATTTGCGTCTACACAAATCCGGACTCCAATTTCGCGTGGTTCATTGAAGATTGCCAACATCCCATGCCGTTCGTTTGCATAAAACCGGCGTCCGCGGTTACTGTAGATTCGAAAAGCGCGCAAGAAATCACTTTGGACGAAATTAGCACTGAAAGTATGCGTACGAATTTTGCTTGCAATGCAAAAAAGAACGGCTAATTTTAGAAATAACAACTGCAATCACAGCTGAGAAAAACGACGGAATGAGTTGGGATGATGCTAGGCGAAATTGTGAAGCCCAAAATCAAGCGTTGATATTCGTGAATTCGAAAGATGAATGGATAAATTTTCAGGCTTCGAGGTGATTCAATCTTGCTAGGATCCGGCCCTAGCATTGGGGTCTTTAGACCCACATGATTTCTCGAAATCATGCATCATCTCCATAGGCTCACGAATCCAAATTTGGATAATATCTGGATCGGATTACGGTATAATCCGGAAAATAAACGCACAGAATTTTCCGACGGTACACCGTGGCAACCGTCTCTGGACGATTGGTACCCATGGGCGAACGGGCAACCGCCAGTGGAAAATCCCATCGACGATCGTTGCGTAGCTAGTTTGAAAATTTTCAATTACACGTGGGCTTTCGAGCCTTGTAATCGATCATACGCTGGAATGTGCTACAGTACGCCTCGAATTAGTTCATCGAAATGGACCAGAATGTCCACGAGTACGTGTTGGTATAATCGACCATGCTGTTTCCAAAGTGCCATTTCAGTCACTTCGACCACTGGTAAATCGGTGATCAGTGTAGGGAAAATCGATACAACAATTCAAATATCAACGTCTACAAAATCTGCGAGATCGTTTACGCCTTCGGTATGCGAATTTTCGAAATTTGCGCATCCTGATCGGTCGATTTTTCAGCCGATGTCAAAAGCGGAACGAATTTCATCGATCGTCGTTCAAACCATGGGATGCGCGTTCGTGATCGGAGGCCTCGCGTTGACATTGGCCTTGTTCATTTTATTCAGGTACGATCACGAGCAAAAATTGCGCAATTCTGCGACTGCTGCGAGTTGGCAATTCAAGTTTGAAAAATTGCGCAATCTCGCTTCGCAAGAACTGTTGCAAATGACAATTCCAAAATTGCATTGCCAAGTTTGAAAAATTGCGCAATCTTGCTTGGCAAGATTGCATCGCCTGTGCGTAAATTTTGCAGGAATTTGACCATTGAGAAGTTGATAATCGCCAACGAAGATTTCGCTTTATTATTGGCCCATTGTTTCGTATTGACATTGAGAGAACCGTCCTTGTATCCGTCCATGAGTCCGCAATTATGCAAATGCGTGGCAATTTTATTACACTACTTCTTCACGTGCGGTTATACGTTCATGCTATTAGAAGCTTTACAAATGATGTACATAATCGGTCACGTCGATCGATCGGGATCGATCATGCCAACGTATCTGTTCGTAGTCATCGGATGGGGTAGGTTTTATGCGGATCTCGAAATTCTGTAAAGCGGTCACTACAATACGCCTCAGTACAGTACATGTTTTAGTATATTTCCCCCAATGAGACTACAGTATCCAACTGACCAATATGCGCACAGAACGCATAGGCCTGCTCTCATTGGCGGAGCCCTCCCATTGGTTGACCAATGGGGAGCCTTGGCATACTGTAATCCGCTTTCAGGAGGCCCTCTAGCCTTAGTGGCCATCACGGGACCAATTTTGGCCGACGAATACAGTACGTACTGGACATGTTGGGGCGATCTGGAACGCCGTTTCGGATGGGCGTTATTCTTCCCGATCATTTGCATATGTTCATGTACGGCAATCATTGTGGAAAGTGCTGGTATGATGAATCGAATGGATCCACCAACCGATGCTGATCCGATACAATTATTCTCAGCCAAGTATATCGATTTTTCTTATGATCATGATAAACATGAGTAGTTTTTTAGAATTTCTCAAAGAAGCATTGTGATCGTGATGAGTCTTACTGTAGCCAGTCATGTACTGGGCATAGTGGCCGTTTATTTCCAAATGATCTCCTTGTACGTGGTCTGTTTCGGACTCAACGTTTCCTGTGGAATTGCCGTGTTTTTCTTCCATACGGCCATCGATGCGAAGGCGAGTACATATGCATATTTGATAACTTATCACCAAGGATACAGGAATTTGCCATTTCAGATACGAAGTGTTGTCGTCAAAATATGGAGAAAGATAAGATATTGTCATCGAAATACCTACGATATCCACGCAATCCAGCATCAATCACAAACAAATGAATTCAAGCTGTGATTTTACAGAATCATGAATATTCACTTACATGAAAATATGCAATGATATTTCTCCATTTCAATGAATACATTTTGGTCCATAAAAAAGCATTGTACATACAACGAAAAGGGCTTTAGTATGCCTCTATACAGGAATGGAAATCTACTCTCACAAATGTAATATAAAAGAATGCTATCCTCCTAATTCCAAGGAATGCTCATAAATTATTCGTTAGCAGAATGATAAAAAAGAATGATAGAGGAAAAAGGTTCACAACCAGTGTCCCGTGAGAAAATAGCAGCGAATACCAGCCTAAGCCTAGTAGAACTATGCACAGAAGATATGCATAATCCATGCAGATCAGTAGAAAAGATAGTCCTCACTCATAAATACATAAAAAAATTGCCACTAAAACGGGCAAATTTCGCATACGGAAATGCATGAATACAGTTCCTTCAGGCTCAATATACACTACAGCAATCCATATTCTCGCCTATCAGAGTTCCAATGAATTTATCAGCAGTGACAGCTCGCGATACGTATGAGCGTTTCGACCACCACGTGCGTCTCTGATTTTATTCTTCCGCGTCACCGAATCCCGAATGGCCAATAATTCATTGTAGCATTTTTGACATTTTGATATCCTAAAATACGAGGATACTGCATCCAACTGCATAATGTCTTCTGGACGAGTATGCTTATTACCTTTCTTCCTGGGATATGTCCACTCCAATCGAAGGCACCTGGTTGCCAGCATGAATTCCATTCTTGATTATTGCGCCAAATCCACGAAGCACCAAACGCAAACTGTTCACCGCCGTATGAACGTACGTATCGTATTTGGAATCGAGCAATTGACGTAATTGAGGCAGTACGGCCGCGCATAAATCCAGCTTCCAAATATTACTGAAAGAAACGATACTTAGTCTTCTCTTGTTATGGTCAACATTTCTGCACGAAGGGCAGATGTCATATCACAAGTACTTACCTTCGAAAATTGAGAATATTCAATAAATCCACCACAACCGAGAGGTCATTCATTTGACAGGCCAATTCCATGGCGGCCATCGGTCCTCGATTCCTCCAAGCGTTTCTGGAAGCCGCCAACGTTTTCTGACGATGATCCAATACCACCGTCATGCTCATTGAACCTTTCTCGATGGCGGCCAGGCAATCGTCTTCGCTAACAATCGTCAGCGACTGATTGGCGAAATGAACGCTGCGTACAGGTCCTGGTCGACTCGATGACGAAGGCATTGCTGGTTCATGGATGAGTGTGAAAGTGGCCGATAATGCGGCACTCGTTTGATCTTTCTGAAATAAACAGGTGCAGTTAGCTTCAGGATATCATTGCAAATACACATGCACACGATGACTCATCTATCACACCAGCAAAAAACCTAACTCAATCAAGTTTCAATAAGATTTTCTAGTCCGACTATCCTGATGAACTTAGGCAATTCCAACTATAATAACTACTCCCTCAATAAAGCAAACGAGTATTCGATATTGACTAGGGCAACAAGTTCATACGGCTGAACCTTTCTGCCCAATTTCCTATTCTATTCATCGAAAATAGGCCGCTATTGTACCAAGTACACGGCTCTATAAATGCATCATATGGTATGGCGAAAAAGGAGAACGCCCCTCAATGCGAATTCCATACCAATAAACGTAAATGGATTTTAGCCAGGCCAATTCTCAATGCAATCCTTCAACTTATTGATTACGTCCTCAAAAGAGGATGACGTGGTCTCGAATAAAAGGGGAAAAGGCATTGGAGTGGGACGCAATAAATCAAGAAAGCTTACAAGCTCAAATAAAAACGACATCAATGCCTCCGAGTAACGCCCCTATTGACACAACCGGAAAAGCAAACTTGTAAAAGCAGTTTCACATCGCCTCTCCGGTTGTTTACTAACGAGCCCATCTCCTCAGCTTAGGAAAACTACTAAGAAATTCTTGCTGCCTTCTCAAAAACTATTGACGAACGCTACTTCCACTTTTTGCAACCCTTCCTATTCTCATTACCACGACATTCAGCCAGCATCGCAGCCGCAAGCTTGCTCATAACTTGTTCCAGCTCCATTCAACTTCTTCACCGAAGAAGCTATAGCATTCTTTTTCCACTTTCTCGCCTATCATCAACTCAAGTTACAGGGAAAAGCGTAAATCGAATTTTCTCCCTTTCATTCTAATTCAAGAGAAACACTTTCTATGAAGTATCAGAATAGCTAGCACCTTGAAAAGGAAAAGGCAATAGCTGCCTACAGAAGACGGAGACGCAGTATGCGTTTTTCTACCAATCGACTATCCGTCAAAAGCATCAAGAAACCACCAGCCGCATGCTCGAATGTAAACACACTCTTCCGTGCCAGAGAATGTAGAGCTTGAACAAAGCCCAACAGAGAAAGAACGCCGTTTGGTGCATCGAAGCAGTCTGGCACTAAACCGAAACAGATGGGCTAAACTGGAATTCATAATTCCAGGCATATCATCTGCATTTCGTGCTTACATCCAGAAGTGCAAACGTTTGGAAATTCACAATGCAAATAAACCGATTCACTCAACCAACGAACGGCATCAAAGCTACCGTTTCGCTATTGGGAAAGCCCCTCTCATTCGAAAATACATCGTATAAGGCGTCAAGAACTCGATGTTCACTCGGTTACATGCTCCAAACCGGAACAAACTCTCCAAAAATCCCCTCGCGAGGGTAGAGAAAAAACAAAGTGGACATGAAGAAGGACAACTCTCGAAATGACAACGTTCTCAGAGGGATGAATGCAAAAAAATGCCAGTATAAAAGTCGAATCTATTCCGACTTGTTTTTGCTTATCCACTCAAAATGCACCCCCTCCAAGTTTTAAGAAAGTGAACGTACTCGAAAACCAGTCGTCACTTCACGGTATAGTTGTTTTTGCATTTGACGATCAAAATTCGTGGACGGTTGTCCTTGTTTTCGCGTACCGGGCGAAACGTGTCGTATTCGTTGTTCATGATGTACGACACCGGGAAAGTGTTGAGACGGTTGTCGTGATAATACAGCACGACGATCAACGCCCGGGGATCGGAAAATGCCGCGACCTTTACTACCGAGACGGTTATTGAACGGTGGCGGAAGCAATACAGGGTCAGCATCGACGCCACCACCGCTGCCGTCCCTCTCGGAGATGTAATCATACAAATAACTCCAATATCCACGCAACATAATTCTCCCTCATAAGGAAGGACTAAATCTAAGTTCGAAGTACGATGAGCAAAGGAACGAAAGAACGAATTCGTCGTCCAACACACTTCGAACAATATTACATTATCATCCTAAGGCTCATGGAGGGGATGATGAAAAACACAACGGAAAATGAAGAGAACCAGACACTATCCGGCACGTGCCTATTCGCCCATGGTGCCTCAACCTTTCTCCCGTTCCATGTATTGATCGATATTACACGGCGCAGGGTACACCAAGGCCGTAAGCATCATAAAAATATCGCTCCCCAGGATCCTTCTGTACAAAGTACTAGACGACGGACGAACGTATAATGAAGAAGCCCTCCCCTCGGCAGGCACCTAGCCTAGCTGATTCAATGACTGACAACAAAGCCAGTCGAAAAGCCACTATTAAAAACAATCGATCATTCCTCGTCACTAGGACCTAACCAGCAGCTGATCCAAGACAATCGTCGTCTCGGCAACGAACACAACACACGAGGAAGAAACGACGCCTACTTATTAGCCTCATCATACCGCAGACTTGCGAAGGATCCGGTTGATCCTAGCCAGCAAAAATGGCTGGTTCTGCACCTATGCTCACAGCTAGCTATCCACAAGCACATAACTCAAAAAGAATACACACACCACTTACCGGCATAAAGTCGTCCGGAGAAAGCGAGAATGTTCGGCCGAAGTTTGATGCAGTTTCATCGTTGACATCACCATTGGAACAGGAATTAGCCGACGTTTCTTCATCCCGATCATCCGAATCAGGTGTTCCTCGTCCACTGGATACAGCCGTTGCCTTGTAATTCGAATCGCGGTATTTGATGCTTTGAGAACGAGCTGACGGAATACCGGTCCTTGCAGTCGTCGGTCCGGGTAATGATGTCCGAATTTGAGGTGATACTTCGTGTACTACTTTGCGACCAGCGCATGAAGATCCACTAGCGGAATTGGCAGTGTTCAGCGGCGGTACCGTAGCCGTTGTTTTCATTTTCAGTTGTTGCATGGCTGGCGTGGAAGTGCTTTTCCCATTCGTGGCCGTAGATGATCGTGCCGGTGACGGAAGACGACCAACCACTGCCCCCGAGGGATTCATACCCGATCGTTGTGGAGCCACAGCTGCGACGACGGTAAACGTATTGCCAAGATTGGGATCGGACGAGGCGTGATGCTGCATTGCTGGTGTCGTTGTTGGGTCGGATGGCACGGGCGTATGCGGTGGTGGTGACCTTGATACTGAAAACCGACACCATGTTAACGCAATTCATGAGGAAACACTACAAATGCTTACGTTTTGGGCGAGGTTTGAACGCTAAACAATGTTCATCCACTGATACGGTCGATTCCATTGCTGGTAATGTTGATGCGCCGTTTTCTCTGCCATCCTCCATGGTTCGGCTGCCGGACGCTGGTGGGTAGTCGATAGCATCGGTAGATGATCCCATGTTGGCACGATGAAAACTTCGACGCATTGGATTACTGGCCGCAATATCGTTGTTATTGGCCGAGCATTCTCCGGCATTCGTCGTTGATGCAGCCGCGTAAATAGGTCGCAAACGTGTAGCGTCGATGCTGAAGGCCGAGATTGCACCGTCGGACGCGTTTTCCTCGTTCGAACAGACCGCGATCAATGCTTGTTGACTTCCAGCCATTGCCAACGTGCTGACGCCTCGCCACTGGTGAATCCATTGAGCCGGACATGATTCGGAATCGAACAGACGAGCCGGTTCCCATCCGATTACTCTCAAACCGCCACCGCTGCTGGCACTGTATAAACATCGTCCATTCGGATCGAATAATACGCATCTGAAAAATAAACAGAGTGCAATGGAGAAACTCGCAACGCTGCGGGCAATGACTTCGCCAATAAATAAACAAAGGGCTCAATATGGATAAAGCAAGCTCACCTCACAGGTCCAGCAGAATCCGGAGCGCTTTGGCTGACACATTCGAATGTCTCCATATCCCAGAATCGAACGGTTTTATCTTGACTACTGGAAGCCAATAAATACTCGTTCGGATGAAATTGCACAGCGGTCAACGGACCGGAATGGCCGGCTAATTCGGCTAACGGTTTTCCAGCGGTAATATCCCATAGCTACAAAAAACGGCTTGCATTAGAAACAGGAATGGCAATTTGAATCTTGACAGCACTCACTTTGATCATGCAATCCTCTCCTCCAGTAACAATCCAACGTCCATCGGGACTAAATTCCATACACGTGACAGTATTATTCGCATGACTCTGAAAAACGAGGGATGCTCAGACAGAACACGATAAAAGAGCTCGAACAATTTGCTTACTCTGTATGTGGCGATCAATTGGCAGCTACGAGCATCCCATAGCTTCACGTGGCCGTCGAATGCGCCCGACGCCCAAAAATGATCCTCGTATTGACTTTGAGCCAAGCATTTCACTTTTCCACGATGACCAGCGAAGGAGCATAACGCTAAAATAAGGCACGGTTGAGTAAACGCAATAAAGGACTAGAATCATGTTCTTACTTTGGCCTTTTTTAATGTCCCAAATCTTGACCGCTCCGGACGTATTTCCACCAGCGATTTGAAATTCGTTCCACGAAAATAAAACGCATTCCACTTGACTAACGAAACCAGTCATAGTCTGGAAAAAAACTCGCGTTGCGAACTGAGTACAGTCATGCTAAATGCCAGTCAAAACTGGCAAATTTTAGCAACAAAATAAAATATAGAACTAGTCTTACGTGTATCGGATTCTTCTCCGTAAGTGCCCAGAGACAAATTTCTTTATCTCGTCCACCAGTCGCTAAAACGCTTCCAGTTCGAGGGCCGAGCATGGCGCATGTAACGCCTTGCCCATGATGCGCATTGGTCGATTCAACTGAAAAAAATTGACATCAATCAATACTGATAATTTGCAAATGGAAAAATTCAACAGATAAGGCTTGGAATGAGATAAATATCCATTCTTTTGACCCCCAAAATAATAATCAAGAATCTGCTCTCAGCTGATCGGACTAGGATTTCTTGTTTTTCAAGAGCCCTTAGCCCTCGAGCAACATGTGACCATTGGTCCAAAGCAGTCAGCTTCTAATGATCAATATTCAACTTACATATTTTCCTCATTTTTAAGCCTCAATTAAATCAAGGCGAATACTAAATTCCTCGTTCTAAGAACGGTGTTTCCGGATAAATTTCGAGTCGTGTAATTGGCAACGTAGAGGGAAGAATATATTGAATAGCCACCAGTAAATGGAATAATAATCCAGGAAAAATGAAATACGTAAGCCAGGTCTAGGTCGTAGAATTCAACCGTGGCGACGTCTCATATTTGTACACATTGGGTAAATAAAGACGTTGAATATGATGCTCGTAATTGGGACGACATAAAATGTATTCCTCGGATATTAGCCACGTAATATTCAACAGGCGGACGAGGGAGACGACCTCCATCCAACGACCGAAGCCAAGCCGAAGACTTTCGGAATTTCTCGTTCTTGACAGCCGGCTGCCCGCACACCCGCGTACTGTAGGATTTGCTATAAGCAGCTGACGCCAGATCATCGAGCGCGCATTCGAATATTCGAGGTAGGAGAATAATACACGCGAAGATTACTGTAACCGCAAATCATATTTCAAATTGCACAAAATTTTGCAGGTGATAATTTGCGCATAAAATCATCGAATTACGATTGAAATCACGCCCATGAATCAATATGCAAAGTAATCAATCAATAAATTTTTCAAAAATCAATCCCGATCACGTGCTCAATTCCACCTGTTTCACATTGAGTTTATTCGCGTGTTTGGTCAGGCCTTGGCCCGGTTTGGCCATCAAAATACTCCACGTACCGCTGAATAAATTTTTCGCAATATATCTTTGATCAGCATAAAATTCTGGTGCCATTTTGTTCACCTGAAAAAATAAGCATGCATCAATTGATTCAGGTCGCGAAGAGGGGGACCCCTTCCTTACTAATGCTAAATATCGTCCAGGTATATTGGGGAAATCATGATGTTCTCTATGAAAACCGATATTGAAATTGATCATATTGATCCAACCGTAATAACTGCTCGTATACGCGTCAGTTTCGCTGACCCAATGATCGACGAAATTCTTGCTCCCTTGTATAAATACGGTATCGTTTATCCAGAAAGCCAATATCAAATACACGAACGATTTGTATCCCCAAAATATGAGTATGAGGATATCCACGAGCCATACAGTACGCTCGTTCCATGTAATATAGCCGTTCGGTTTATCCCCCGGAGATATTCTACTCCATCTTTTCCCGCCTTGCAACGGATGTGTGAATATATATTTCAATCTACTCACGAAATCTCGATCGTATTTCAACGCTTCGTCCATGGTCGGATATTTATTATCCAAATCCGTACCCAAATAAGCGTGGTGATGACGATGCGATCTATGATAGCCTCCGGCGAACGGTAAGATCAAGGATAAATTGACGAAACCGCATATGAATTTATTGGCTAACGGATTATTCTCTACGGCTAATTCGTGGATCAATTCGTGGACGGAATTGGTGATCGCGCAATCGAACAAGGTGCCCACGAATAGGCCCATGAATAGGACGAATGATAAGGGCTCGTTTCGGAGAAGATAAGCCACCAGCAGTTGAGTGATGGCGCAAGAGATGGCCACGTATTTGAAACTCGGATCGCAGGTCATCAATTCACGAATTTCCGGATGAGCATCTGGAAAGATGCAGTTGGAATTTTCGGGTCTCAATTGCATGGCAACTGTGCCAAGAGCCAGGCTCTTACTGCAGCCATCACAGTTTTTTTTGTCCGAAACTTACTCAAAATTTCTCTCCTCCTTTTCGCGTGGTACAAATCAATGTAACCATATTTGGTTTTAGCTTTTTCTTCATCAGCTTTATAATCCACTACCATTTTACTGAAATCACTTTCGAGGACTGAAAATATTATTGCGGAAGTTCAGGACTGACTTTTGAACTCGCAGGCAGCAAGGAATGTATGTTGAAAATTTCCAGCCGTCTCCAGTTTCTCAAAATGAAAAAGGATCCGTTTTACGAGGTGCCTATCAATCTTCAATGCTCAGACGAGTTTTGCTATTTGTCAACAGCGTCTGGTTTTTATCAAAATTTGCACATGCATGGCTCGCTTTTTTCGATGCGTGACTTTTGCCACTGCAAAAATGGCTTTTTTCAAGGCGTGATTTTTGCACACAATCACTGCAAAAATGTATTCATAAAACACGATGCATGACCAGAATTCGTATACGCCATCAATAACGCATGCGAAAGAAAAAAGTCTCATTCGATGGAATACGGAATTCCACATTCAAAACATATTCATCTGAAAGGTGCATCACTCTTCTCAGCAGGTGCGAATTATGAGGAAAATTAAGAAATTACATCACAGCCTTTGACGTCAAAGGATTCGAAATGAGGGGTGGCTTTTCTTTTGTACAAGCAGCGAAGAATGGGATTAGGAATTTTCCAATTCATCCCAACACAAATATCCATTGTGCGTGTGTAGCGGTTACAGTAAGCCGTGAGACAAAATGTTTCTCATTTATTTAAGGCCGACCCGTTTCCACCATCCGCTTGCGTATTTTGAACGTATTTCCCACTTCCGACCGAATCTCCACCAGTATTATTATTTCCACCACCGGCCGGTCCGTTTTGTACGTATATTACTTTATTGTACGATTGCCAACGTCGAAATAATTGAACGTACATTTTGCATTGTACATACATGAATACTAATCCGCCCGTAAATCCGATGGCTACCACGACTAATTTCGTCCAAAACGGCCAGTCCAAATTGCCGGCTCGAATCTCCTCGGCTGTACGATCGATCAATACGTACAGTGACCACATCACGCACGTGATGGCCACGATATGAAACGAGACTGAACACAAGATTTTACGCCTCTCAACCGCGGTGATATCCAATTTTTCCCACTGCAAAAATTAGAACAGATCATCAGTGCATCGATTTATTGATCGATCAGGGGTCTGATTATTGATTATGCGGGTCATGATTCTTGATTGGGTTGGATCTGATCACCCCAGTGGGTGATCAATGTATGTGAGCCAGAATATCAGTGCATATTGCATATTGATTGATTAGGGATCATGATTATTGATCGGGTTGGGTCTGATCACCCCAGTGGGTGATCAATGGCCAGTGATTATCATAAATTATCATTCATGCAGGCATCACGTGATGAGAACGTGTTTACCCACGCCTCATGATATCATGTAGATTTTTGCACCAGGAAAGGCATACCTTTCGAAACGGTTTAATTTTCGTTTCCATTATGAACGTGAATCGACAAACTTCGCAGGATCGAGTTTGCGACGATTTGATCCATTGTTGCAAGCATTTCTGATGAACGTATTTCAATGATCCCGAACAAGAGCAGGGCGAGATCAAGGGCGTTTCCGACGAGCCTTCGCAGTGACATATACGACATATATCGTAGGCCGATGTGATCGATCGATTAGAAATCGCCGATCGACTCCGTCGAGGCTGCTCGGTCGAGGACGGCGTTCGCGGCGCAGGGATTACTGTATTCGGGCATTCGAAAGGCGATCCGACATAAATCACGCCGTTCGACGGTGGTCTTTGGATTACCACCGATTCAGGCGCAGCATTTTCACCAGGTCTAGGACTAATCGATATTTGACCGTGTTCGTGTTCCACCAATGTACCGGGCGTCGAGAATGCTTGGGCGTCCGGTTGACCCAGTGGAGATGCGATTGTGGTGCATGCCATTACTGTAGACGTGGTTGGAATTCCAACTTGACTCTCCACATCAATCGGGATCGTAATTTCTCGTTTCGGCATATTCAATGGTTCCACGACGGACGTACGAGTCGCTTTTGCTGACCACGGATTCCGCATGGTCGAAATGGACAAAACGGATTCGAAAATTCAATGCCAGATCAATGATGACCTGCAATGGATAGCATGTTTACTGTTTTCGATCATGCGTCTTATATGATCCATGGAAATAACCGTTATGTGCATAACACAAGATTATGAATGCCTTCAGGTGTGGGTCATAAGGGATCTTGTCCCTTGCGGACAAGGGCAAAAACATGCGTTCATTTACCATTTACGTCCACGATCATTGATCATGTTGACCCTTACGAATATCGATTCTTTTTATTTGCATGAATTTCTGATCAATCTCGCCAAAACCGGGACGAGTGGAATTTTCCCTTTTCCCAGAGGCGACCCTAGGGTTATCACCCTGGATAAATAGGAGCACTTTTATCCTGATTATTATCCGAATATTGTCTGGACAGGTTTTTTGACAATCCCAGCATTTAAATCTGAGATATTTTAACTAAGCTATAAAATCCCCTCCCTAACCATCGGGCCCACACGCAGTGCGTAAATGGCACGTGCCATGAGGCTAGATCCTTGGGAAAGCTGTGTCCATCCATGTTGAAGCAGCAAGTACAGAAGGAAATCGAAGGCTAAAAAGGGGCTAGCTTGGCATTTTCTAAAGGCTCTACTATGTACGCTTGTATGAAAAGCAACCGGAGATCGGTCCGTCTCTTTTCCACTTTCCCTCCCTGCCAGACAACCGTCCGAAAGATCAATAAGGCCTTGTCGACGGCTAGTCGATCGACTTTTCCACACCACCCCCCCCCCCCAAACCGGCTGTCTTCAATTCCAATGGATAGCAGCTACATAGCCGCTTTGTAATGGGCATTTTTCATTGGAAAGAGAAAAATGAGGCAGCTGTTCACTATTCAACAAATATTTAATAACTGAAAACTTATTAGACTCAAAACTTTTCCTTCTGAATAAACCTTTGGTCTATGAACATGTCATGTGTCCATACATTTGGACATGAAAGGCTTGAAAAATTCCACACCTTCAAGAACGGCCAATCCGAATGAGACAGGAAAAATTTCCGACTGCCTTCCATGGGCGAGGTAGAAAATGTTTACAATCATCACGTATCACCTGATTTCAGAATTCATAAAATGATTGATTTCTATGCATCAGATATATCTGAAGTCATAGAACAGCCACGCGTAAATGAAGACATAAAAAGAGGATACAGTGAAATAATATGTTCGTCATTTTACGCATGATGGAGGAAGTTTTCCTGGAATTTGCCAGAAGCCTCGTAATTGAGCAGAAATGTTTACTTGGCTTCTGCACGTGAGGAAGCCAAATTTCACGAACTACTATTTTCAATATCACTGTACTCATTCTGACTGCACTGATCCAAAATTTGGCATAACTTGGAAATATTGGCATATAAAATTTATGAATATGCCTTCTGGCATTTAGCAGATGCAATTCTTGATAAGTATGAAAATGATCGGTGCCGTGCCTGCGGTTACAGTATACCATTTTTGCTGATACTTGATCTGGATCAGATTTCCAAAATCGCCAATATAAAACTGACATTATTCCAAAATACACGCATAAAACACAGTGCCAAAATTGCGCAATCAATATTTTCTGCATATCGTTCAAACAGTGCCCTTTTTCATGCAAGCATCCTGAGAAATCGATAATCAATATTCAAATATGATAGCCGATCATGATTTGTTCCACGATATATTTAGTCAACGAGATTAACGCCTGCGCCGAATCGCGTTGAGATTTTTCAATTTGCTGTTTCTCCATATTCCTACGCACAACGGTAGCCATGGCTTTTTCGAAGGCCCGAAAATGATCGGCTTTCAAATGACCATTTACGAGGTATTTCTGATGCCTACGTCCGATATCGTGTAATTTCTCGTTCAATTCATCCAATCGATCGCAATATTTTACACCCATCACGAGTACGTTGACCAGTCTCAAGGCTTGCGTACGAAAGGCGGCTACAGTACGCAAATCCACATCCGCCGGCACGGTGGATAAGGAAGGGAAGAATTTCAAAATATTCGGATTCGTTTTGAATAATTCATCGTACACTTCTATACCCAATTCGTATAATCGATCGAATTCACCGAATTCACTACCGTTGATCAATGCGGACCATGTATTCCTCAATGATCTCGTATCGATGGCCGACGATACCATCATTTCAGCATGATTCCTCAATGCAGTCGTGAATAAACTGGATTTCGGTTTCGAATTATTCAAACTACACGATGAACCCATGTTTCGGCAAATGCGAGACACAATTTCCAATATGCGCATGTGAAAAGTATTCATCTCTCGAGAGCTTGTTATTTTTCCAACCAATTCCCATACGAAATGCAGATGCCAATTTTTCTCAAGGGTCATTATATTTGGATATGAAAATTTCCGCTTAGCTTTTCAGAAAAACTCCTGCGAACTGTGTACGGCTTACTTTTGACCGAATGATTTTTTTCTGACAGCTAATATGATGTGGCCTCTACTGAATCGACAAAAATCGATCGATCAGATTCGGAGCCAAAATCGAAGGGGTGGATGACAAAAGGAGCTAATTTGACCTTCAGATGATGCCATGTTATCAGCTGTATGCAGACCCATCCTAATATATACCCATAATCAGCTGCAAAAATCAAAAGGTATATGGCACAAAAGGCCTTTATGTAAAAGTATTTTGAAAAATTTAAAAAATCCTGCCCCTCTCGGGAATCGTTAGTTGGTGATCTGGATGATGCATCGATAAATGTCAAGAGGTCACATCTCGGCCTCTGATATGAAATGCCGAATAGCATATTTTTGCCTGCGTCCCAAATCGGGCCAAAGCAATTTATTATTGATAGAGCTTATTTTGACCATTATTAGATATTCTTTTATATTGCCATTGATAAGGCAGTGCTTCATTCGCATGATTTTCAAAAGCATGATCAATTATTCTCCGACATTTGCAGCGTTCATTATTGTAAGCAAAAATTGCGCAATCATATACAAGCATTAGTAAAGAAAATATTGGTCCAATTGGACCTTTCCAAATACAGAATACTCGAATTTGTGAATATGCCAAGTATATTTGCACACGATACTTCCAGTAACAAGAATCAGTCAATGATCAACGATCGGATCATCGATCACTGAGCATAAATCTGAATCCTATTTATACGATTTCGGTTCTCTCTTCATCAAATTTCTGGCCCGTAATACGGCTAATTCTCTTGACAATCTTGCCATCTTCTTTTTCGTTCTCAATACTTCCACCGATTTTCGATACGCCGGCGGTTTGAGTTCCTCGAATAGCATGCATTCTTCTTTCGGCTGTTCTATGGCGGCCGGATGATAATGGGGCGTGTAGTAGATATAAATTTTGCCTTCTGAACGCTTCAAATCCTTTGGCCACCGATAGAGGAGCGTAAAAATCGACCACGGCGTAGCTGAAACGAGAAGGCGATTAGAGATGAGCCAAAACTGAATTCGAGAAGATCAAAGATCATTGGATGATCCAGGATTTATTGGATCATAATCTGATCGAAAAAGAATGCATTGTATTTCGCAGGCCTGATCTCCAGGATTGCCAACAAGGAAATCTCAATTTCCTTCGCAGGATTCATGATGCAAAAATCCAAAACCACGCTTACTTTCCGGTGATAGCTTTCGGCTGATTCGGCCGTTTCATTTTGTACGGTAAATCGCGATATCCGAGGCTCTCGATTTTTGTGATTATGGCGCCGTCTTCCAATAATCTTGTACAACATCCTTTCAATACGTTGACCAAATCGGGCTAAAAAAAATTTCAGCATATTAGCTTCGCAATTATGGTATATTTTTTCTAGCATTCATCAAAGCTAGAATTTCAAGTGGCAATTTCCAAGATTTCTTGAAATCGCCAATTATTACAAATACTGTTATTTACCTTTGCTAATGGTCGAACGACCAAACATAAATGATATAATGGCATTTTTTATAATCACCCGATCAATACTGATCGCAATAACTCGTGATTTGATCGATTCGATGGGTCTTGGGAGAAATTCTGGAAATCGGCCAATTTTCTGTGGGCGGAGCTAAGGATTCCGATTTGTCATAAGCAGTCGCAACACGCATCCAGGAAAGCCGAGGAG